>SSNP01000004.1:4174836-4229628 GCA_006937955.1 Pachypanchax playfairii | reverse complement strand
TTTTTTTTTTTTTTTTTTTTTTTTTTTTTTTTTTTTTTTTTTATTGGAGGAAAAAAAAAGTGGGGGAGAAGGTTGTCACGACACGTCTGCAGCTTCATGCTCGTGTCTGAAAACAAACTGGGTTTTTTTTTTTTTTGTTTGTTTTTTGTTTTGTTTTTTTCTGGTGGAATATAATGGAAACAAAAATGTTTCCCAAAAAATGAAACTTTCAAAAAATTACAAAAAAAGGAAAAAAGAAAAAAATATATGAATATATTTTTTTTTCTTAAGCAATACATTTCAGTGTGACTTGTGATAGAACGTTTTTCTTTTTTTAGGTAATAAATGAATAAAAAGCAAAAATGAGTACATGGGCTGGTCTTCACGTGTTTTTTTTATTATCAAACTCGTCATTGTGTGTTTCGTTTGTATACTCAGAATTCACTATGTGCAGGATTGAAAATTTTTGCGCCCTCTTAGAAAGTCAAAGATCCCAAATAAGGACGCTTCAAAATCCAGTCTCGCTTTTGAGTGAGTGAAAAACTGATAGCTGCAGTGCAGCTTTTATTTTCCACATCTCTTGGTTTGTGTATCAGTAATTCAGTCACATGCAGGATCATCCAACCACCATTAGCTAACGATACAGTGTTTAAATGCAGAGAAATACATTGTTTTTTGGTAGCTCCGCCTCTTTCTTGTAGCTGATTCAAGGACACTGACTTTAACTGAGGTGAATAAAGCCTGCAGTGCTGTGTTCTGGATTATTTTGTGACCTCCTGGAAGAGCCGTCAATAGAGTAATTTTGGTTGCATGGCTGCTCCTGGAAAGGTTTGCTACTGTCCTATTTTTTCTGCATTTGCAGATAATAACTCTCTCTCTGGTTCTCTGGAGTCCCAAAGCTTTAAAAGTGGCTCTGTGCGCCTTTCCAGACTGATAGATGTCAGTGACTTGGTTTCTCATCTGACCTTAAAATGGGGGTAATTACATTTTCACATATGGTCAGGTTGGCTTGGAGAGCATTTTTCCCCAATAAATATATTTTGTATTTACTCAGGATATTACGTTGAAGTGTGATGAGCAAAAATTTAAAATTGCCAACAGCTAAAAGGGACTTTTTCATAGCACCACACATATCCGTTATTATTTTTGTTAATTCTGCCAAACATGTTGTGACGGTGCAGAATACTGCAGGTTAAACATTGTTTAGTTGCGTGTCTTAGAAAATGCTAATCTCTGGGGGAATTTTACCGCAACTGTCTCAGATTACTCAGAATAGTTCTCATAAAAGAGAGACAAAGCAAAACACGATGAGGTGAAACTATTTGCTGCTGAGAAAAGTCAGTATGAAAAACAGAGAGAACAGCATGTTCAACCTGAAAGGTTAATGTGCCACACGAACCATGAGAACATGTTATAGCTGAGTCATTTAAGCCGTGATTAAACATCTGACGCACAATCCTGACAAATCTGGACAGTGGAACAGCCCAGAATGCAGAAGTAAATCCCGACTTCTGTTGAGATTGTGGCATCTATGATACAAGTGTGCAGTTTGGCTACTTTCAACACTTCTTCACCTTCTACTATACCTGAATCTTACACATATCTGGATGTCTGCAGTCTAAATATTGGAGTGATGATATAAAAAAAAACATAATAACATGCAGTTTTTACTTACACAATTAGACTGAATAAAAAATGCTTTGCTACACTCATGATGACTCCCGCTTGCAGATCATTCATGATAGTACTGGTTACAACAGTTTCCAGCTGACCAGACAGTTTCAGCTCCTACACAGCTGCTGTGACAGGTAATAAATACCATGTAATACACAACTTTTAGCAAAAGCGTAACTCATGTGTGTGTTTTTAGTTTTTTTTTTGTAATTCATAGGAAGAAGATGGAGGTTAAGACAGGTGAAGTCTAAAACAGAACAGGGCTGAAAATAGAAAGAATCAAGGTTTATTATGGCAGTGTGTTTCTTTGAAGAGTGGTTTTCTCCCCCCCCCCCCCACCCCCCCGTCACTCTGTCAGTTAGGTGAGACTCTAACACAACAAACCACAAAGTGAAAATGTTGACACACATTTACAGTTAATATTACAGGTGCAGCTAACAGACTCCTCATACTGATCCTCTTCTCTTCGACTTTAATGTTTTATCTTTTACTGGATGCAAAAAGAGAAGAAAAAAAAAAAGTGAAGCTGATGAATTCTCATGGCTTCCAGTCATACTGCAACTACTAAGGGCCTCTTCTGAGAAGTCACTGCCTATTTCTGACTGCCTCTGACAGTCAGCTCTCTCTGCCTCCGCAGCTTTTTGCAGGTTTGCTGTCTGTGGATGTTAACTGTCTTTAGAGATAGAGAAGAGCTCAGCTGCCACAGCAAACTGAAACCCTGTGGCTTCGGGATTGAGAGGAGTTCCACAGCAGTGGGGTTTCACACGTCGTTGTGTGATCTAAGATAAGACATCCTCAGCTGTATCCTGCCCTCACTTTAAAACGCAGACACGCACATAAACACAAGCATAACGGAAAGTACACCAGGATGTCACGATGCAAGAAAGCAAGTATCGCATACCCTAAAAAGTTCACAGGATATTTTTATATGATATGCTTACATTTGCATTCGGGCGTGTCTGTGTGCGTTCACAGGCTAAATGTGTTGTGTGCTTATGCCATGGATGTTTTTGAGGAGGGTCTATAATAGTTTTTGGGTTCCCCGTCATATTAGATTTTGGTGCTTGTAAAGAAATAACTTATTCAAATGCTCTAAAGTCCAAGTCAAGGCGAGTCATTATTCTTTTCCCCAAATTTTACATGTACCTCAGAATGAATGTATATTTCCTGCTGAGGTGCTTTTCTGTTTCATGTCAAACAAACAGCCAATAGTTGACTTGTACGCCACTATTTTTGGACTGCTAACTGACCAATCAGAGCAGATTAGGCTTCGTGAGGGAGACTTGCAAAAACTTCTGCTAAAATGGGACATTTCATACGAAAGATGAGAAGAACTGCTGCACCTAAATACTCCATATGCACCCCCCCACAACATTAAAGTAACTCATTACAATAAACTAGATGATTAAAAAGATACTGAGCTTTTTTCTATATTAATAAATGCATTATAAACATGCTCCACTCTGGTTTTAAACCTAAGGAAAGGTTAAAGTTCATGAAAGAAGACTAAACTAACACGATCTATCATACCGTGTCAGTCTACTTCATCTTCTGGAGGAACTACAATGACAGTAAAACTCAAATAGGTGAAAAGCTTTTATTCTGGTAACTCCTTCCTAATAGGCTGTACTTGTTCAGTCGTTTTGTGATGAACTTTAACATGTTCTAAAGTGTCTGAAAGTCTAACGGTGTTTTAACATTGAAGTGAAGTGGAGTGGCTGTAATTCACGTTCCCAGGAAAACTACATAACTAGATCTTTACCTCTGTAGAATGATGGACTCTAATCTATTAGTAAATGGTCTAACAATGTTCCCTAGACTGATGAATAATAAATGCATGCCTGAGATTCTTGCTGATGTCTATTGTGTTTATGTTAGTTAGTGTAAAATGACTAACTTTGCCAAAAGTTATTAAACTTCCAGCAACTGAGGGTCTTTTAATAATTTCAGCTGTTTATCTGGCTGCAAAAGTCTGTTTTTCCCTAAATCTGTTTGGCACTTGTGTCTTGAACAACATTTGTAAGTTTGGGTTGTACAATTCACCAGCTGCTTGGTGGAATGAGATTTGGGTTTATGTAAATTTCAGTCATAGCTGTCCCTGGATGACCTCTCCCTGCACCTACTTTTTGTCCATTTTACTCTCTTGTTTAAGTGCATGTTTTCATCATTTTACATAAGGAAAACAAACAAGCTCTTAGCTGAGATGAGAGCCCCATGTGCACACAGGAGTAATGGAGCGAACACACTGAAGATGCATTTTCTTCCGGTCAGAGCGTGCACATCAGAGCCTGTCCTCATATCTCCTCCTCTTTGAGACCTCTCGGTTGTTTGCACGGTCAGCAGGGACCTTGTTGTCTTTTGTCTATTTCTGTTTGTTCCCTGCATGGCTGAAGAGAAGAAGGATTTTTCTCTGCGAAATGTTACCTGATGGATATTTATGCAGCTGCGAGGCTGTGAAGAGAACCTTTGATATCTCATTCAGACGTACACACAAATATGCACAAAAAGGTCCCTCTGTGAAACTTCCAACAAGCCCTCTGAGCCTCTGCAGGACAATACACAAGCACAGTCAAGACTCCGAGGTGTCCAGCTGTCTATCCTCATCAGTACGGAGCTGACCTCGGATTCGAACTTCGCGACCCCAGAGGGGGAAACGGGGCAGAGATCACAGTTAAAATAAACCCTTGAGACTGGGTAAACAGGATGTGTACCCCCCCCCAGGAACAGGGCACTGAATAATCAAACAAACACTGTTTTTGGGAGGAAAAGATGCGTAAATCATTTCTGAGGAAGTGCACAGCACAAATGTGCCGTTCTGTCATATAATGAATCGAGCTGCTTAGCAACAAAACCAGTTCCTGGCGCTCAGAGAGGGTTTACTCCGGTCAGATGTACTGTAAGTTATTTTAAGACTTGTAAGCGCACCTGTGAGAATGAAAAGAAATGTCAAGGTATTGTTTAGTGGAGTCGAGTTACTCGCAGCCAATCACAGACAGCCGTGGTGCACTAATAATGAATGGTGCAAACAGTTCTGCCAGTTGCCTGTTAGTCATTCGCCTTCCTTTACCGCCTCCACTCCTGTCAGAGAGTATGTCAATATATTTTCAGTATTATTTTTATCGTTAAATGTTTTAAATTCTGGTATCTATTTGGGGGCTTTACCATTCTCAGCTGTGGTTAAAGCGATTGGTCAGAAGCTGCTGGGAAACTGTCATCGATCTGCAGCACTGAAAGAATTGGTGAATGAATCAGAGGCATGTGGGCAAACAAATCAACAACTAGAAAAATACATTGTTGGTCTTTTTTCTGTTTATGGGCAGCGAACATATTCCAGATTTTCAGCTTCACAATGCTGCATTTAATGTCTTCAGTTGTGTTGCGAGCGACAGAAAGCGCCAATGATTCAGTCTTTGTAACGTTCAGCTGCTGTCTTGTTAGTTTCTGTTTTTTTTTTTCATTTTTAAACACAAATTATAAAAAGAAAGAAATACAACTGTGCTGGGCACCAGAGCAGAGTTTTTTTTCCTTACACAACAGATTCTGCACTTGGGTGGTTTCTGGCAGCTGTCATATGTCAGACGTTCTTCTGGTAGGTGTTCTCCACCTCGCTTTCCTTTCGAGAAGATCAGGTACCTTTTCAACAGTTGCTCTTGTGACCTTTAGCAGCTGTGGAAGGAGGGGGGGTGAAACTCCCTGAGCACTTAGTTTTCATGCTCTTCTTGCATCTGTATAATTTTCTTCTGTATAAACACACAATCCTGAATTACTGAGCTGCCTTATTACCAATTTGCTTGGCAGGAACTGACCTAAATCCTAAAAGACAATAACACATTTTCTTACCTTTTACACCTTTTGTTCAGCACATGACAGGAGATAATTGCACACTATTTCCACACGCAGTAAAACTGCTGACAGTATGATATTAACCCAACCTCTATGATTATACAGTACTGACTGGCATGGCAGAAAATGTAACCCAGGGCTGAGGAAGTGTAACAGCACTGCAAAGTGCAGTATTTTTAAACCACAAACGGGGTCTCCTCTACAACCTGACACACTTTGTGCTCTCCAGAGCTTCACAATCTGCCCCTTATCAGTCCCACTGCCTAATTAGACCTGTGCCAGGGTTAATTTGGGAAGATGTGCTGGTACTGCTACCACCCATCTTGCACAAACGATGTGACTTTTCACACTAACCACACGATCAAAAAGGGCAGGCCAGCAGTTTGGATGCCCTCTGACAGGTATTTGTCACAGATGGAACAAGAAGGTCTTTTTTTGTTTCCTCCTCTTTACCATCCACGCTCACCTCTACAATACAGCTCACCCCCACTTACTCAGCCAATGTTCCATCAATCCACCCTTGGCCCCCATTAGTGAATGCAGTGCTGTGAGTTATGGAATGGCTTTACAGTGTGCTGAAACAGCTGAGGTCATGAATACAGACAGAGTGCATGAAGCCTTGTGTGCTGAATGTCAATGAGATGGTCCTTCTGCAGCCAGAAGCTAAACACACACACATATATATAGAGAGATGTGCCTGATCTGAGTTGCCACTTCTTATGAGACACCAGGAAAAGCAAAGATCCTGCTAATCAGCCAGCAGTGCATTTGTATGTGGGAGAGCAGTCAGCATTAACAATCTAGTAAAGGGCAAAGATCCCTCTTAGGGAGGGAAGATCTCGTCTTGTCTTAAACTCAAATTCTTTTTGACAACTACCCCTCCGTATGTGTATCCTTCTTCTCTTTTGTTACGCTTTGCAGTGAGGAAACACTGGTTTGATGCGTGGGTTTTAGCAAAGTTTCCACTAAAAAGAAAGGCACATTTCAAACCTCCCCAAACAAGAAACATGCACTTAAAAAAAGATAAAAAGGTGAGTGGAAAAGACTCCAAATGTGTTTTTTCATCCAATGTTAGCTTGTCAGAACCAGATACTGAGGTTGTGCATGAAATGTTTATTATAGCTTACAACCCCCCTTATAATTTAGATTAAATCAAATACCTGACCCCACTTTTGCTTAAACTGCTTTATATTTGGAGCGTTTGTCTCAGTCTCTTGAAATCTAATGTTTAGTGTAACACATTTACATCCAATTTAACCAGAAATTGAGACAATTATGTGCAACTGAGAGCAGTTCTGCAGGACTGATAAGGAGCATGCACGAGGTTATCGGAGTGTGTTTGTGTTGGCTTGCACGTGCATGTGTGTTCTCTCTGTGTATGTGGATACTATTAATGTTGTTTATTTTGCTTTGGGGGAAGCCCTGCACCCATTGTTCATAAAATCCCATATATGGTAATGTAAACACTGCGCTTCGTAACTCCTCCAGAGCGTGCACACAAAACTGAATGAACACAGGAAGACTCATTCTGGCAGGAAGTGGCTGCCGCTGCCATGGTAACAAACTGAAACCCGAGGCAGCCAGGGAGACTCGGCTTTCTCACTGTCTTGACGTCATTTCTAGTATACGCTACAACTGAAAGGCAGCAGCTACGAGGCACATGCAGAGCAGAGAACAGATTCAGGGAACTTTTGAGAGCTTTGAAAAAAAAAAAAAAGTCACAAGAGGCTGAAGAAATATTTTGCTAAACCTCTTCAAGAGAATTGTGCTAAAAGAAAATCCCCATATGTTCACCGATCTCACAAACAACAATTTAAAAGAAGCACCGATAAGCACAATAAGTGCACATTATAAAAGGTGTGACTGAGGAGTATATGGGTGCCAAAAGAACAGCATGGTCACAGCACATTTATTTAACTATAGTGCTTTTACAGATCTGTGGCGTGTGAAACAAGTGCAACTTTTAGTTTTTATATTTTCTGTCCTTTTGAGCACCATGCCAGCAGGACTTTGGGACTTGATGTGTGAGTGCATGTGTGTCATAGTTTTTTTCTTGTTTTAAAATCCCTTCCAAATACTTCTATCAGCTGATTATACTACTGACATTAATGTGAAACTAATTAAAACTAATTAAGTCTCTTGTTGCTGGTCGTTCTTTTTATCCGACTCTGCACTGTGCGGCTCAAAAGTGAGCGAATAAGTGAAAAACGCACCTTTTCACTGGTTCCAAAAACAGCTTCTTTGAGCTCGGCACGTCATGCAAAGTCACAAATGTAAACAAAAAATATTTCTGGTAAAGAAACGGCCAACTCAGTGTGAGTGTGCAAAACATAAACCAAACACTGTTGTGCAGTTTCACAAAGAACTGGTAAAATATTCCGCTTTGTAAGACATTTTATAAGTTAATACGCCATCAGTTGTCACTGATTCCATCTAAACACACATGATGTCTGTATGTCCATATGTAGCATGTAAAACTACTTATCCAGCCTGCAAAAGACTTCGGAATTTAATCGTTTTATGGCTGTCAAGGAACGACAACAACACCAAACAAAACACCAATCTAGACATTATAATAATAAAATATTCCAAACAGAAATGTGATGTTTTTTTTAAGCCAGTGAAAGATAAATTCTTGCTTTATAAAGTGTCTGTTTATAACAAAAAGTAATTTCACAGCACTTTACTGAAGTATCATGTCCATTGGTTAAAAAAAAGGAGGTCAGATGAAAACGATGAACTGATTAAAGGAAGTGACATGGAACAGGAAATGATAAAGACTACAGCTAAAAACTACAACATGGCCGAACAGACTCTGATTCATGACACCTTGAACGTTGGTGATAAATTGACATTTCCAGAAGGTCTCAAAATATTTGCAAGAGTTCTCACAAGTTTCCTTATGTGAGTCGAAGGTTCTAACTGCAGTTTCATCTGAATTTTGAACATGTTCAAATAATTTGCAAGACAAACGATCTCTCAAAATAGCTGCAGAGTTGTGGCCCTGGTCTGAATGGAACCCTTCCTGAACCCATCTCAATTTGGCTTCCGTCAGAAAAATGTTAGACAACTTTGGGAAGGGCTGATTACCACATTAAGACTAAAATAAGAGTAAATTGAGATAGAATTAACAAACTTTTATTTTTTTATTGTGTGCCTCCAACTAGTTGTCCCTAGTTGAAGCCCCAGTGAGTTGAAAAGTTAGGGACCAGGGAGACCTTCACTTCAAAGGGGAAGGGGTGCATGCCTTGTAACTAGGTGATCTCCAGGCTGCAACATGGCGGTAATTTAGTCTTTCTTCCATAAACTGAACATGTTCTTAACACCATGCTTGCCACCGTACCGGACTAGGGATCGTCCATTTTACATCAATACCAGCAGGTTGTACATCGTTGGAAAGCATTTCTTCTCAATAAAAACATCCAAAACATAATTTTTATGCCAACTGTGCTGCTGCCACTGCTGATACAAAACGTAAAGGTTAAGAAAGAAAAGTGAGAAGAAAAATTATTTTTAGCTTCATTTTGTATTGTTAAAAACTCAATGTATGTACATATCCTTTATGTTTTTGCAGTATTTTGCAGGGATTTAAAGAAAGGGGGGGGGGGATCCGATCTCGCTTGACCCCCCAAGGCTGAACCTCTTTTACATAAAAGGCCGTGTCTCTGCACGTTGTTGGGGGTGGTTATAGACAATGGGACACGTGCATTAATAGGGAGGCTTAAGAGGAGGCATGAGTGAATGCAAATAAGGGTGAACCCCAAAGCTCTCCACCCCCCATTCGGATTCGATGTGGCTCATGTGGAGGGGAGACCCAGCTCCAGTTTCTAACACACACAAAAGAAAATTCATACATACCTAGTGACAAACACCTGCTTTTTGGACCGGTAATGATCCAACCCCCTCCTTTCCCCACAGCCTCCTCCATTTTTTTTCGACTTCTCTGAAAAGAAAGAGACAGGTGCTGGAGTCTTGTGGGTTTTTGGCTTCACAAAAATAGTTAGTCAGTTCCACACCATCCAAAAACACACACCAGATTCTTTTTTCATGTCTGCCTTTCAGTGGTTACGATTCAATATGTTGAAGATGAATAAATAAAAATGCATCTGCAGCTGAATCAAGCTTTGATTTATTCATCCAAACAGGTTCCAGTCCACTAGATTAACAAGTCATTGTTTTATTTATTTTAAATAGTTCATTTTAGAAACAGTTTGACAAATATGATGTTATTAAAATATGTTTTTATATTTCTGTTGCAAACAAATGTCATGAAACATCAGCCCTCCCCAGACTGAGTTCACTCAAGTAGCTTTTCAAACACTTTCTATACGATTAGCTCAGACATTTAGAACTATCCGGTTTCTTTTGAAGGATTCATAGACTCAAAAATGGATCACACAGAAAATGAAGTAATTCACCAAATTATTTTCAGAATTAAAACGAATAATGATGATGTCATTTTTTAGGGTTGTTGAATAAAGACATGGTGATACATGAACTTTCCAGTGGATAACTGTGATCCAGTTGTCCATGGTGGGATCAGTAGATCATTCAGAACCTCCTGCTACTCTGCTCCCCTTCCCTCTTTTTTATTTTAAAACAGTAGGGGGGCCTCTGGTGCAACACTGGGGGTCAGTGATCACTGGGATTTTGTGTGTTTGTCTGTGAACGTATGTGTGTGTCTGCGGTGGTGGGTTTATGTTCGCCTGTCTGCATTTGTGTTTCCATCTGCGTGTTCGTTTAAGTGATGCAAGGAGGTTGGGGGGCGGGGGGTTGGGACGGTGGGGGGGCGTCTTTTAGTTTGGTGCTATAGTTTTGACTGATAGGGTGGTGGGCCCCGGCGTGCGGGGGCCCAGGGGACCGGCTCTGTATTGGCAGACTTTGTAGAGAGGCTTTCTGTTTCTCCCATCGATCCCAACATGTCAATTAGACAGACTGAAATAAATGTGCCTTAAACCTCAGCAAGCCGGCTGTGTGTTGAACCTCCCATGTAAACGACACCCACATATCAACCCCCGTGTCACCGGAGCTGGGGGCATACCAAAAGGCCTTGTGGGTTAGAATTGACTGAGTGCTTTTCCGTTGCACAGATTGTTTTTCACTTTGACCCCGGCTTTTGCTCGTGAAAAGTCAGACAGACAATGTCTGTGACGCTGGAGACATCATGAAGGTGAATTACCTTTTGTGGTTCTCACTTTGCCTTCTGTTTCTCCCTAAAAACATCTGCCGTGCAAAAGTAAAAGCGTGGCAAGCAGTTTGTCTTTGAAGATCAATCAGCCATTATCTTTACCCAAATCTTGGTCAATTTTTATTTCCAAAACTTCACAAAACGGTGACTGAAGACAACAGAAGGTTCAAGACAAACAAAATCAATAACCGAGAGCACTGCAACACTGACGTCATCAAGTCCTAAATCATGATCCTAAATCAAGATTTTGATTGGAATTGACTATTTGACCACAAAAAATGATCAAAGATCTAACTGTGTCCCCCTTTATTATCATGTATCACTCATTATTTGGCTAACAGATGAATCATGTACTCCAACTCACATTCTGGTATAAAAAGTTGAAAAGATCATAGAAAAGAAACATCTATTCTACAAGGCTGTAGAATTTTGTCCAAATGTTAAATTATGTCATCTGTGTGAAGGTGCAATGATAATGGTCCATGAAAAATGGATGCAGTCAGAATGAAAGAAGATTATGTCACTGCAGAGAAAGGCTAGCTAGCATAGCTTAGCACAAATGATGTGGAAAAAAAAAACTGGTTTTAGACAAATATTTCTGTGTATTTTTAGCCTGCTACAGTTAGCATTTGAACAGTGAGTCAGACTGTAATATTAAAGATGGTTATCAATAACCGGGTCAGCAAACGAGACACATCTGTCAGTTAGGTAGTTTCCATTGCTTGTGCTAAACTATGTAACACATAATTCAGCTAACAATCACTACACATGTCCATATTCTCTCTACAGACGTTCATGTGATATGCTTTATCATATTCTATAACCAGTTTCTCATGTTTTTGAGGATCCTTTACTTTGAAGCAAGTTTAAAACAACATTTTTCTACTTTACTTGAACAAAGACTTTGAGCATCGTTGCATCCACACAGACTCTAACAGACATTAGAAGAACAAAGATTAAAGCATAAAATTGACTGTGTCCAATCAAGCCCACTATTATAGAGATGGATTGGGGGGTGAAGCCTCTTGAAGTTAATGCTCAGAGAAGTGAGCCACCCCCTGACTGGAGGTAATAAACCAATAGTACCTCAGTCTCTTCCCCCTCACTACATCACCTCTCCTTCTCCATATTCACGGTTCTCCATCACCCCAACGCTTCACGCCTCCTTCCTCAGAACAGACACCCTTGAGAGAGGACGCCCCACCTTCCCTCCACCCCTTTCTGTCTGCTGTTCCGTACTGATCAGTAGGATTTACTGTGCTCTCGTCTACAGGTCTCAGCCGGTCACACACGCCCCCCTGGGTCGATCCAGGTCAAATTCAATTTGTAAGATATTATGTATTGATCCCTGTGCTCCGTCCCGTCCCCCTCCCAACCCTCCATGAAGCTTTGGCAGTGAAGCGTATTGACCCAGATGCACGATTCCTTGGATCGTCGTCATCATCATCACCGTGACAGAAGTGCGACCGTCTGAGCCAGTATTAGGGTTGTTTGGTCATCAGCTTTTACCTGTGACCTTCTGTTACATCTGCTGCCTAAAATCCTCCACACAACATATAAGTCAGAATCTGTTAGGACAGATTTGTCAAGGTTCTAGGGTTTTCTTTTAATAAAAACCCTTGGTATTCCTGTATTTAGTAAAATAAATTATACATTCACATTCTTCTGTTGTTTTATTCACATTATTTCATGAGGAGAAGAGATAACAAGACCCCCCAGACCTTCCACTATTTTATGTCATCATTTAGCTTAGCCAACAGGTTCTAAATCTTTCAGATCAATAGCTGCTCCCAAGTCTCTCTATCAAATCCACAAGTAAATAATTCAAATGAGATAGTTAAACCCCTTGGAATATAAATTGCGGGGGGGAAAAATACCCTTATTGTGATTTGGATGTTAGATTTATGGGCCTAACATATACAGAAGGGAGATGGGAGGGGGAGGACGGTGCCATCCATAAATTTGCAGGTTAAATCAATGACCGCTCCGACTGCATGGATAAACTGGGTACTGCAAACCTTTTATGACTTTTCTATTACATTTACATCAAATATTCAGGAGGCTCAATCACTTTCCCATTAGGCGAATCATGGAATTACAATGTCTAAACAAAAACAACAACCACATATTCCATCCTGTGCTTAAATAAACAAATTCCTGTGCAAAAAAATAAATAAAAAAAGGTCACATATAATACAGTGCACCACAAACTGACACGTAAACAGATGAGCAGAGGTCTTGCATGGCTGCCACAGATAAGAAAAATAAGGTCATTCGCTAACAGGGGAGAAAGCGTTACGCCAAGGTGAGCAATGGCTATGACATTTCACAAACTGGGCTAATTCCCCAGAAAATTTTGAAAGGGCACGTTGCACATTATTGCATCACGATGGTGATCATGTTCAAAGCATGTCACTCTGTTTTCTGCTGCACCTCATTTATTCTCAGGCCCAGTAGTGTTCTTTGTCGAAGCGGCACCAGTCATCCCAAGAAACGCATAACTAAATTACGACGCTTCATGCCGCGCATTCAAAAACAAAACTTGAAAAGTGCTAGAATTACCGTACGGAACAAAGCAACAATCTTTTAAAGAGCTAATGTGATTTCACTTCTTATTGCCATCAAACCCTGCGCTAAAAGTCTGATTGAGGAACACAGATGCATGAACATGTGCAATTAAGAGGGCAGCTGTGCATCCGTGCACATGATCATGCACACATACGAGCATGTGCATGAGACAAGGAAGGTATCAGAGAAGAGTAAAAGAGTAAAGTAGCAACAAAAAAAAAGAGAAGAGTAAAGATAGAAGATAATTACAAGGGCCCCGGCTGGGTGAGCGTGGGGCAACACGGTGGAGTTTTCTCATCACAGAGCGGGATTCCCTCCGTTTCCCCTTCCACTTCCTGTCCCAGTAAGGAAGCACAAAGACACTCAGTGATTCCCCTGAGTGGAAACATGAGCTCGCTTTGCTTCGTGACTCACCGCGACCTTCATCCAAATCCCCATAACGTGACTGTTTTAGAAATACTCGAGCAGAAATTTTATGCGCTATGAATAAGTACACGCATGTCTGACAGTGTGCTCACCGGCGTGAAGTTTGTATATTTTCAGCCAAAGCGCTTGGAAAAAAACACACACATACACACAAAAAAGCAGAAGGACTGATTTAGCTTCTGCAAACAGATCACTCACTGACAGTAAGTCATAGTCATTTTTTATTTGACCTATAAAAACTTAGGTAGATGCATAAATTATAAGCTGCAGACTCACGACTCAAGATTATAACACGAGATTATTAGAACACAATATACTGTAAAACATAACAAGCAGAAGGTGCTGATAAAGGTCACAGCTACAGACCAGTAATATACTGTATTTGCAGCCAATGAAGAACCTAATGACTGTCACCACTTTCTGTCCAATATCAGCTTCCATAGATTTTCCACCTGCTGGCAAGTGATAAAACATCATTTCTACTAATTTCTCATTTACTTGAAGAATGTAATTTGTCCTAAGGAGGGTCATTTTAATAAAAAAATACTTTTAATAAAATTATTATTCAGCGCCTGACCCCAAATTAACCATCATTAGATATTAAATTTATTCCTTAGCTAGCAACATGGATGAAAAAAATGCATTTCCAGATTGTTGTTCTGTTTGAACAGGATAATTGTTGTATTTTTCTGATAAACACAGTGTTTCTCAAAAACTTTCCAGCTTTAGTTCTTTAATATATAAAGAAAAAAGCATGTTATCAAGATACATCAATGCTGATCTCTATTATTTTGGTGGGCATTTTGCCCCATTTAAACATTTTTCATCAAGTATTCCACTGTTCACCTCGTCTGACCCACATACTGTTTACCATGTTGGTTTCTCCCTTAATTTAGAGTCAGATTTGTAGTTATTGCAACATAAAATCATACTTCACTAATTTCACTGCTTCTATGGAATAAAAATGAATCTAACAGTTCTGGATTTGCTGTATTGAACCTTTAAATCCACCTTAAAAATGACACATGCTGCACTGACCACATTAGCATCTCCGCTGCTAATCGAATCCCAGACACACACTCAGTCGATGTTTTTCCTCAAATAAAACGTAGGATTCGGTTATAAAAAGGATGAATTGTTACAGCTGACCCAAAACATCTGAAAGTGGATTTTTTTTTCATCATGGTGTGCAGAGAAAACTATTCCCACTTGCAACTAATCAATTTAATTAATGAAGAATGCTGTTTCCACTTTTTGTTGTGCTTCGTTGTCACAGCAACATTGTCGACCTCTAATTGTTCTGTTTGATCAGTTCATGACAAAACCTGTTGGATCTGTCCAGATAGCCATTTTATTTTGCACTCATGCTCATGTGTCACAGTAAAAAAACTTGTGTCTTTATCAGATAAATGATTGTTTTTGTCTTTGGAAATCCTGGAAAATGTCTTAGCAGAAATCCCTGACCTGTGTCACTGTATATAAGCACCAACTTGGTGAAGACTGTCTGCTGTTGAGCATTTTGGATGTGTACTTCCTTCCTCCCCTTCAGATTTCAGCTGTGTGTGAGTTTGGTGTCACGGGCCAACAGTCAGAGACGAGGCCAGCGGTGAGCCTGGACTACATCAAACACACACCAGACATGCTGCAGCCGGAAGACAGGCAGGAACCGTGAAGCTCTGCTAAACTCTGTCACTGTCTATCATCAAAAAACAAACAAAAAAAAAAAAAAAACCGAGCCTCAGACTGAACTGCTCTGCACAGATGTGGATGCAGCACAGGTGGGGAGGGAATATCAGCCAACAGACCCAATGTGTTTCGTGACAATGTTTTTTTCTCCCCTTGCCTATAAAAACAGCTAACTAGGAAGAAAAAGATGAGGATATCAGACTTAATGTCAAGTGGTAACAATATTCTCATTCATCCAAAGTCTTTTCTCTTGGTGCACGGCAATTACAAAATACAGCACATGCCAATTTTCCAAAGAGAAAAGGTTATTTTCAGTGGATGAAGATAAACTTTCCACTTGACCTGTGTATAATCAAAGAGCATTATGCTGAAATCAGGTGCTCTCTCTGTGGTTTCTCCCTGTAGCTTTCTGACATTTTGAAGGTCTGTTTTGGAACTTAATGACGCGTGAATGGAGAGAACAGAAGAGGTAATAACCTGATTGTTGTTCCATCTATTTAGTCCAAGCAAAATCATGCAGAATAAAATGTCTTTCACGCCCATAAAAGGACGTAAATCTGATACTTTAAAACAGATTTATAGGTTATTGGTACTTTTTTTGAAATATTGGTTGATGAGTTGAAAACAACCTTTGTTCACAAATCATCCGGTGCTGAGAAATGAAATATAAACACGTCAGACGTGAACAAAACCAGATTTAAACCAAGTAAATTCCAAGTAAATCAGAGGACACTTGCCCTGACCAGGTTGGACCACAGCCATCAAACGTCTGTCAGTCAGAGCGGATCTTCTCAAACAGTCTGGAAAATATTGATCTCTCTGATTGATTCCAGACTCTGTCCATCTGCCTGATCCAGACTACGAGGAGGAAGAGAAGGGGAGGGTGGGAAAGGATAGAAAAGCAAAGATAAACAGATACAAACGCAGATAGGTTAGTACAGAGGGAGGAGGTGGAGGGAGACCGAGAGACAGACGCGCCTGCCGGGTCCGGACAGCTGGTGTTGATAGCTAATCTGCTCATTGCTAGTGCTTTTTGTAAAACACGAAACCCAGCAACCTGATAGCATGAATTCATAAATGAACAATTTCACCAACAACAGGCCTCCCCCTGTTTCATCTGGGTTTCTTTACACAGACACAATAGACACTTAGAGGGGCCCGTGGGGGTTTTCATCCCCTCAAGTACAAACTGCACACACCACTGGATCACTGAGAACCACTTGATCACATAATGACACCAGGAGCTGATATCCTGGCTCACATGGTGGTTGATGTAATACACAGTGTGGGATCTATGAATAGCATTTTGGATACAACTGCTGCTTCTCTCCGTTTTTTTTTTTTTTTTGGTTATTTAGAGCAGGCCTAATAAGCTGTGTGGGAGGTGAAAGAGGAACCATTAGCTCAATAGTCTCAGTTTTCTCTTGCTTCTTTGCTTTTCAAACCCGAGCAGTGAGAACACCTGCATCTAGAGAGGCATGCTGGAAGGAGCAGAGGATATAGGATTTTTTTTTTTTTTTTTAAAGGAATGTGACAGTTTAGAGGTGAAAAAAAGGTGATGAATGGGGTGAGAGTGAGACAGACGTGGTTTCTTACCAAGAGTTGTAGGAAAAGGTTTATATTACCCTTATGCTATCTCACTTTGTATTTATATGTATGTTTATTTAAAGGTTTGATTGGACAATATGGAAGAGATCTTGTTGATTAGAGGCTTGTTATCCTCTCAGTCAGAGTGAAACAGTTTGTGCTTCATCAACATACAGCCAAAGCTTGCTTTGGATGGTGAAGGAGGAAGTGGAACGAATAAATGTTCCTTTTTCAGAGAACCCTAACTTAGGAACTGGTTTGTTTTAAGTACTAAGATACTGTTTTTCAATAGAAAAACCCACGTGTTGGTTTCACAGTAGAGCAGATTATTATACTGCAGCCTTGCAGCATGAAGGTTCTGGGTCTAACTCCCAGGTGTTTGCACATTCTCCCCATGCTTACGTGGGTTTTCTCCAGATATGGTCCAAAAACATGCATCTTAACTCGAGATCTAGTTTGACCTCAGCTTGCACATGTGTCTCTGTCTCAGCCTTGTGATGGACTCTCACCCCCCCTTTACAACCCCTTAACAGAAAGTAGCTGTTTTCGTTTATATAAAACAAGAGTACATTAAATGAAGAGACACAAAACTGTAGCACTAAATGCCAGTTTCACTTCTATAAGATGGTTTTGATATGATAAGAATTGTACTCTTAGCTATAGTTCTTCAGGTGTTTTCTCGTTAAGCTCTGTAACATAAACGCTTCTTCGATCTGTCAAAGTGAAGTTATTCACTCGGCCAAACAAAGATCTTTTTTTATCTTCATGTTCTTCAAGGTTTCATTTACATGTTTACTGCTAAACAAGCAGCTTACGGCACGAGACACAACTAGGAGTTTTTTTTTAAATGTCTCACTGCAAAAAAAGTTTTTTTTGATTAAAACACAGAGTTTTTGTTAAGATTTCACTGCAGCAGAGGTTTCCTCTTTCCATCATCATCTCTTTGCTTTGCTATTTGTGTCACACAAAAAGCAGGAGCTGAATCTTGATCGCAGTAGAGAATAATTAACACCGTTTTGACAGTTTATTGGATGGTAAACTTGTAAACCATTGCTAATTAGTTATTTGAATTATGACTTTTAAGCATCTGCGCCTGATAGAAAAATAAAAAAAAGCATTACATTTTCCATCAGATGAACGAAAAGCAAAATATATCTGATAGTGCCTTTTGAAGGGAACTCAGAGAGGCATTAATTGCAAGGAAATGGGCAGCGTTTGCTTGTTCGCACATGCTGCAGAGAACACTTATCCCACATATGTGTCTTTTAGCAGACAGCTGCAAATGATAAAACGTAATGACAAAAGGTGAAAAGAATGAATCCAAGGCATTGTGGGTGCTGAGTGAACCTGTTAGACAGCTGATGTATGGCAAGACAGATGTTGGTGTGTGTGAGTGTGTGTGTAGGTGGGGGTGGGTTGTGGGGGAAGGGGTGGGGGCTAAGCTGGCAGGCAGGGCACAGAGGATAAAGAACACAGAAACAGAAGAGGAGCAGGCATGCAAGCTATGTGATGATTATCAGAAGACACAGGGGCCGTCTGTTCTCTCCCCAGCCCTAGCTGGGAGGCACCGGGCTGGGTCCATGAGCAGGTGTGCTGGGTGGGGGAAAACACAAGAAAGCAGAGGGGGAGGAGCTGGAAAGACATACAGGGAAATAGAAACTAAAGCAGGAGGACAAAATACAGTGAGACAGAAGTAATTATTGATAAAAGACTGAAAGACAGAAATATGTGGCTGGGATGAGAACAGGGGTCACAGCAGGTGGAGGAGAATGGCACGCAAGCCTTACTGGAAGCTATGTTCATCATTAGAGCCTCGGCACTGCTCAATAAAGAGCTCAGACACTGGAAGACTGTATGCCTTCCAGCATCTGTCTGTATGTTTAGATGTCAATATAGAAACAGACGCGTATCAGAGGAATCAGAGGGATCAATGGAGAGTAGAGACGAGCGTAAGTGGATCACCGTGCCCCACAGCTGACCCTTTATCACTGTGACACATAAAGCATGTCGTTTGCCCCCTGCAAACATACACACAAACATACACACAAACACACACACACATGCTATTTTTTTCTGTCATCTCATTACCTCTTGTTTATTTACTTCGTGTTTCTTTTATTGCATTGTGCAGCAGAATAAAAGAAGGAGTAATAACTGGCCTGTGACTTCACAGTGCAATATAATTAAGTATAGCCAAATCAGCAGAGACTAGCATAGGCGTTGCGTGTGAAAATACACGCACGCGCACTCTCACACAGAGCCACTGATGCCTTGTCAGCTGCTGCTGCTTCTGGTAAAGCGCACCGGCTGTGGGAGTACAGGGACGTTTCTCGCTAAGGGAAGTGGTGGGTTCTGTGGTCTCGTTTTAGCCTTCGTGTTGAGAAATGGCCAAACGCTGCTTTCATTTCGAGTGGAGAGACTAGCAATTACGCTCTGAGGGGTCACGTGACCGAGATGCATTGCTTTTTACTGCACCGTGGAGGCCCTCCAAGGCCGATATGCTGAGAATGATGAATAGAGAGACAACCCCCTCCACGGCTCGGACTCTCCCCCCTTGGAAACGGGCACACATAGTCTGTATCTTGCCTGCAGCCCCATCTCATCTCTGCATTAGTCAGTCCCACAGAATAAAGAATATCTTTGCTTTGGATTCACCAGTCACACTCCAACCCGTGGAGCTCATTTTGTTCTCTGTTGTATTTGTTCTGCTGAAATATAGATCAATATCTAGAGACAATAGATGACCAGCAGCATCAGATTAAAAGCAAACAAAAAAGAAACACCAGTTTAATTGGCGAAGACTTGTCATTAATCTATAGTGTGTGTTTCATGTGTGTGTGTGTGTGTGGGTTTAAACATTGTCTGTGTATCCATTCAGTTTGTTTCGAAGCACAACATTTTTTTTTTCCCTCTTCCTCTCCCAGCGACAGGCAACCCATCGTTTTCCAGCCAAGGAGGACGTTGATGAATCGCCACAAGCTGAGCTGGAGAGGCCCAATTAAGATCCCATCAGGATAAGAGGTAAAGGTAAATTATTTACATTAACAAGACCATTTAGATCACAGCGGATTTCTAACATAATAAAAAAAAAAAACGGTACCTGTGAAAACCAGAAGAGCTGAGTTCTGTAAATTGTTTGTTAATTAA
Source organism: Pachypanchax playfairii (assembly GCA_006937955.1). NCBI lineage: Eukaryota > Metazoa > Chordata > Actinopteri > Cyprinodontiformes > Aplocheilidae > Pachypanchax > Pachypanchax playfairii. Next base: position 4,209,530 of record SSNP01000004.1, on the reverse strand, counting down.
TGAGCCAAGAAAAGTTGTGTGTTCTTGTGTTGTAGGTGTGTTGAGATGAGGTGGGAGTGCGGCAGTAAAAAGGAGTGATGAGGTGGTAAAGGAAGGGATCTACCTATTTAAACAGCTGCTGGATTTTTTTTTTAATTTTATAAACTTTATTCTTATGTTTTGTCCTTTAAACCGTGAAAACAGAGTTCAAGTTCTTCAAACTCTTACAGACAAACAACATCAAGGATAAACAGCTGAAGAAACTGTTTTTACACAAAAAAACTCTTTATTCAGATTACAGTTTTATTTTAGATCTACGATCTCTTTAAAAAAAAAAAAAACATTTTGCTGATTTAAGATGCTTTTAAACACTTCCTTATGCAAGTTCCTCTCATAACCACAGAAATATCCAACCAAAATAAGTTCACTCGAGCTTGCACATTAATCCAGCTGCCTTAGAAGCGGAGGAATCTCTTGTTTTGGTAACAGTTATCGGTTGCAACAGCTGTATGGCAAGTTCAAGTTCAAAATTCTCAAGTAAATGATGATGTTTAAAAAAAAAAGGGACAGCATAAGTTTTCTTTTGCGCCCATAAACATAATAAAACTTCACACTTAAGATGAATTAAGAGTTGAGAGAAAAAGGAATATGGAAGGAATCAGAAACAAAAACATCTTTGCAGGGGGATAAAAAAGAAAAGTCCAGAGTGGAACTGTATCTGAGTAAGAAACGTTGATTTTGGACTCTTTTTGTCTGACCTGATGCCAAAGCAAAGTTTTCCCTCATGTGAAATTTAGATAACATTTCTAAATTGACAAGCTGTCGTGTTGCAGCTCCGTTTGTTTGGAAGGCGTTCGTGTGCATTTCTTCAGGTTTCCACTGCCGAGCTGGTGAAGTTTGTTTGCTTTACGGAACACGTGAGAGTTTTTTGGCAGCATTCTGGAGTCTGCTTGTGTTTCCTGAGGCTCAAGAAAAAAAAAAAAAGAAGCATTGCACAAACTGCTTACCTAAAATTCAGGTTCAGTAACACCTGACAATCATCTGAACCATCCTGGGGATTGCACACAGTCACTTTGTGCAAACAATTTCCCATCTTTTGGGGGGAAAAAAAGAAGCTGCTGAGATTTTCTATGCTGCAGCAACTTGATTTCTTAATAATGGACATACAAGGTGAGAAAAAAAACACACAGTTATAATTCAGGATCATAGTTTTGCAGAAGGGCTTTTATTCAGAAAATCTACAAAAACCTTACCTCACTATATATGTGTTTACCCATCTATTGCCAGCTCTTTTAGCCCATGCTAACAGGTTTATCTTCACTGCTAACTTAACAATATATATTTGTGCTCTTCCTCAAGTAAAAGGTAGAAATACTCCAAACAGGTAGAGACGCTCCTAATTTGTTGGGATCAATCAAACAACTTGCCTCTAAATGTGGGATTTGTATGCAGGTTTGCAAGTACATGTGTCAGTGTGTCTCCAACTACATGTTTGCATATTTGCACAGCTGTGTGTGTGAGTGTGTGTTCATACCCATTAATGCATGTGTGTGTGCCCACGCATGAAGAATTTGTGTGTGCGAGAGTGCGAGAGACTCAGGAAGAGAGTGGGTGGGATACGTTTCGACAAAGTTCCCCATTTTTTATTTTTTATTTTTTTTTAGAAATAATCACTTGTTCCCGTTACAGACTTGTGCGACTCCGGGGCTGCTTGGAAGGGAAGCCCAGAAAAAGACCTCTTTGCTTCTTCTCTGTCTCCGTGTGTTTCTTTGTTCCTCACATCTCCTGGTGCATCCCACCCCCGTCCTTGCAGCTCCTAACGAGGGGGTGTGGTTGTCACCGGAGGCGTTGGAGCTGAATTACTGTATTAATTAGCTCATCTTTTGACCAACAAACATGGAGCTGAAATGTCACCACACTCACATTGGTCATAGGAAACACAATTAGTGGCAGTCATTATTGTTTTAGTGATGCACTGAGTATTTCACTTCATTTCCTGTGTCCTCCGATCCTCCCACTCTCCTGCTCCTTCTCTTGGTCTCACTCTTAATTCTTTCTTGCATGATACTTACATGCATGTTCGCTTGTTGCAATGCAAACTTGCAATAGCAAATATTATAAATCTAGTCAGTCATGGACTGTGAATATTTGTACGCAACATGATTCTGTTATGAAATATAATAGTTATCCATCCCTAATAGCTCATAATGAAGAAGAATGTGATCCCACCGTTACGACATATACCAAACGTATTTTGGTTGCAAGATTCTTGATATTCATTTGTAGCTATTTTTTTAATTGTTGCTTTAACTTGTTTGCAGTTATTGTCAGTGTCGAAACTGAAACTTTACTCTTAATTTTCCATGACTGAATCAGTTCCGCCCTGGTTTTCATGATTTGCAATAGCTGTTTTTCTGTGCTATCCTCTTTGATGCCTTGCGGTTCTATAACTATTTGGTTAATGTTGTGTAAATTAATATTTTCAGCCTTTTCAGCATGACATTTCTGCATGGAGTGGCAAATCTTATAAACATCTTCTCACCATGCAGCTCTTGGTAAGGCCCCGCTGACGATGGATGATAACCCGGCTATGCTCTCCACGACCTACACAACCTCATAAAATGTTGCCAGATCGTCAGAAATCAGGAAACCTTCCTTCATTGTGAAGGTGATCATGATGCTGCAACACTTTGAAGACTCGTCAAATACATTTTTTCCTGCTATTTACTGCATCCACAAGACATTTTGATTTTAAATTGATTTGAAAGGCTGATTAATGATTTTTATAAATGTTTAAATGACTGAAACATAACATGAGACACCACCATGTGGAAGCCATTTGTTTCTTTTGAATTAAAAAAAATCTACATTGCACCTCAACACACTAATACACAACAGCATTCCTCTTCTGAATCACTATTGATTGCTTTGTGTATTCCCAGTGAAGGCGTTTGAGGAACATTAAACCAGAGGGAGACCGTAGGACTCAGATATCCTCCTCTACGTGTCTGACTCTGGACTGTTTTAGGGTTTTCTCATGCTCCAGGAATGCTCTCATCCTATTGAAGTATCACGCTCATGTACGTTAGCTGAAGTTAACCTGACTGCCTTCTGTATGCGCCTGCAGGCCTGAATACATGTGCACATATGCATAATGACATCCTGCTACATTTTTTTTTGGCATCGTCTTCCTTTTTATTTATACATGTTAACGACTGACTGGAAATGATTGTGTCTATGTTTTAACATTTCTGTTAAATACTTCCAAAATATTGAGTGACAAGATCTTTAAAGCAGGTGTAATTGCATTTCGTCTCATATATCCTAAAGAACAGCGTTCTCACACGGACTGGAAAGAGTTTGAGAAGAATACTTAATGAACATGATTCACTCGACTCTCCGCAGCCTTTGACTAGAAGTGTATTTGTGTGTTAATAAATGTCAGATTCATATGTTTTGTTTTGTTTTTTTAAAGCTTCTTTTGACACGAGTGGGAGCTGCACATCTCACGCTTCAGTGGTGGAATTATTGGGCATTTATCACTGTATGTGATCGCACATGTGCAGTCACATGGAATGTGATGTGTTTAAGCCAGTGTGTGAACACGTGACTGTGCGCAGTGTGTTTGTGCACGTGGTTTGATTTTCCCGGGGACCTTCACCTGAGCCCACTGGTGTAAAAAAAAAAAAAAAAAAGTGGGTCAATCCCACATTGCAAAGTCAAGCAGTGACAGGTCTACGAGACGAATGGAGACGAAGAAGAGGGAGGTGGAGGCGGCAATGCAGATGAGGCGAAACGTACAGCGTGTGTGCAGCAGCATGTACGCTGCGTGCTCCCTATGTGGGTGGACTGAGCAGCGAGCTAATCAGATGTGTTATGTGTATCAGGCGAAAGCGTGGCTGCTCGCAGAGTATGTGAGAAATCTGCCTTTGACCTTAAATCTCACTTTCAGGCTGCAGCAATTGACGACTTGTCACACGAGGGCTGATGCGGACGAGCTTTGAAGGACAAGTCAGAAGTTGAGAGAATCTGAAGAAAAAAAAACAAACAAACAAAAATACAACTTTAGAAAGCTATTAAAGAATATTATTGGTCTTTTCTGGTGATTTTTCAGGTACTCTTGTTCCCAGATGAAGATCTTTTTACTTTTATATCTTTTATACCGATGCTGAAGATTGCACACATGCTTTTATTTTTCAAGGACTCACAACATACACTAAACTCTAAATTAATTTAATACCATGTCGAGGTTAAGTTCTGAGCTCTTGCTTTGATTTCTTTTATTTGCACAGTGGGAGGCGGTGGCTTCGTTTTTTTTTCCCCCTCTATTCTTTCCCTTACAGAAGATGCCTTTAGAAGTCTTCCCCCATGAGAAGAATGCAACAGATCCCATTCTGCTCAATAACATCTCCCTTTCCTTGAGAAAAGGACAACACTGAAAAAAAACTACTCGATGGTGTGGGTTGGAATGAGGAGGGAAACGGAATTACAAAGATCCTCTTTTAATCTTCCTTGATCTGGTGTACTAAGTGAAGGTTTTTGGTGAGTTGGTGCATGCGTGGAAATGATGATGGAAAGAGAAAAAAAAAATAGAAAGGGACAGTGAGAGCAAGAAGGAGGATGGGGTGATGCTTAGCTGTCCTTGAGGGTTTCAGATGCATGAAAGGAGGAGCTGCCTCATGCAGGGAGAGTGGGCTGTTTATTTACAGCAAAGACGCTGTCTCCCTCAAGGGCTTTCCAGGGAAGCTTGTCCCCATCATCACTACCTCAGCTCCTCACCTACCCTCCAGCTAAACTCTGTTTAAGCTCCACCCAGTCAGGGAAGAATGCAAAAATGAAAAAAAAGAGAGGAAGGGAGGGTGATGGTGGGTGCTCTCCGCCTCCCCTAGCCCTTGGCAAAGAGCTCTTCTCAACCCCTGTCTAAAGCTTAAAAATGGGGGAGCCATGCAGCGCCTCTGCTTAGGCACCAAGGAAAACAAGGAGACTCCTAATGCCAAAGAAGTGCTTATTAAATCCCAGGCAGCCTTGCAATTGCACAGCACAGCCAGTCAAAATAAAAATTGTTTGTTGTTGGTTTATTCACCCTGCCTCCCTCTTATCCCACATGCTTTCTTAACCTCCTCCAGATCAGCCCGGACTTTCATTTTTTTACCCCCTTCCCTCTCTCCCCCTCCTTTCTTTCATCTTGGTAAGAATGCGACGTGTGGCTGAGGTAAAAATCATGGGACATGACAGCCAAGCGGGAAAAACATGCAGATGTGACAGCGTGAGAGGGCCACTGGAGGGCAGAAATAAATGGGAGGGGGAGTATTTGGAAGGAATAAAAAAAAATAATGACAGGCACAAACAGGAGAATCTGATAGAGCTGAGGAAAAAAAAGATGTTTTTGGGAGAAGGAGAAGGAGAGCGAGAGAGAGAGAGAGAGATTGTGGGATGAAATGTTTGAAACGAGAGGAGATTGTTAGTGAGGAGAAAAGAGGGATGGGGAAAACAGTGAGCAGCAGATTGTGGAGGCGAGTGTTGTCGAGGTGGCCCAGGTCCCCAGTGCCCTCCTGTTTCATGGCTCTCGCAGCCTGTCAGTGAAAACAGCCCAGCCATGTAGACAGCTGTGCTCGGGAGGCTGCGGGGGCGAGAGGAGAGCACAGGAGAGAGGAGAGGACCTCTGTTTTTTCCTGATTTTATCCCAGTTTACTGTCTATATACACCCCATCAAAGATCTCTGCCATGTTTGTTCCTTTTATCTTGAATAAGTAACACAAAAGAAATAAAAGCATCTATTGAATATCCACCAGCCTTGACGATGTTTCAGTGTTGAAGTGTGTTTTTTGGTTTAGTCATTATAAGAGAAATGTCCCATTCTTTCCTCCCATTTTAACCCAATACCTTCAGGGTGATCAGTGAAAAGGGATTGTTTGGGTTTGTTGAAACACAATGTGAACTACATGCTCATCTATAGGCCGGCACAGATAACAGGCTGCCATTTCCACTTGCCTGAAATCAATCACAGGTTTGGTCAAGTGTTTTTTATTGGACTTAAAAAGTCCTGGCCACAGGCTAAAAGGATGGATTCATTCCCTCTACCCACCCAGAACAAAACATCTCCCAATGTGGGCACTTAAAAGAGTATGACAGCTTGTCATCCAGATCATCTCTATTCATTTGTACCTTTTTGTGTTCATGGCTGGAACATCAGAGAGATCCCACAGATCAATGCTCTCCTCGCTTCCCTTTGAAGGAGCGAGTGCTGTCCCCTGTAGCACCCCCCCCCCCACCTCCCAATCCCAATTCACTCTGACCTCCTCAGAGCCTCTTGAAGGCCTCCACTTTACCTCCACATCTCCCCTACCTCCTTCCCCTCCCCTGCCCCGCCACCACTTCCTGCCATCTCAGCCTTGTTTACGAGCATCTCCCCTGGAAGGACAGGTTAATAGAAGACCTGGTTCAGCTCAGGCCCGTCTGGTTCTTATTCATTTCCTAAAAAAGACTTTTTCATCTCTTGCACAAGCCAGAGGCAATGTGTCTTTTTTTTTCTTTCCTCTCAAGGTTTCTGCGTTACTGTATGTGAAAAACACAACTTGGTTTTAAAAACATAAAAAACACTATAACTTTCCTATTGCACCAGATTTCCATTTTAATAATCGCTGGTTTCAATGATCTTATCTTGAAGCTCGGATGCAAAGTGCTCCCTCATGTGACAGTATAAATATAAGGCTGCATTTGACTTTCTTCTGGATTGTAAGTGTTCCAGTTTAAACTAGAAAAGCAGGACTTTAAAGGGGAAATGATGCATGAGAACAAATTGCTTTGGAAATGAACTACTTTGTCATGCACGGGCATGGTGGAGAGAAATAACTGCCCAGTTGGAGAATGTAAATGAGCAACTCTGTGTTTCTCATGTGCTCAAAGGCTTTTGGCTCATGAGTTTCAAGAAGCAGCCACTACTTTATGTTTCAGGCTTCCAGACTGTGTTACAAAAAACCCCCAAAACAGCATGAATTTGATTGATTATTTACTTCAATTGGGTAAAAAATAAACAACTAACGTTACTGGAAATTTTGCGTTCTTCGTTCGTCATCGCGGATAAACAGATTATGAATAAATACAACATCATATGATAATGTTTCAAACCAAATATCAGCCATGAACAAGCTGTTTTTGGTAGATGAATATTGGTCCCAGTTCCTGGTCATGATGTGAAATCGGATCCAGTTGCTTTTGCATATTAGTGCATGTAAATCCCCGGCAGTTAGAACAGATCTGACATTTTAAAAAACGTAATTATGAATCATGTATTACTGGAATAACTTCATTGACAGGAGGCTTGTGTTCTATATCTCTGCTTATGCCATCATGTGCGTCCAATCAGAATAAATGTACAACTTCTGTTTTTGGATATGATTTTATGTTTTGCATCGTTTATGTGTTTTTCCAGGTTCCCCCTCCTACCTGTCTTATTTCTATAATGTGTTTTGCATCTGCGGGCCCTCACACTGCAGCCCACAATTAAAAACAGAGGAACATACCAGTGAAAGCAGCCACAGGGATACAAGGTTAACCTGTAAATCAGCTCCCAAGGACACAATAACAACCTCCTGAAAACACAGAAATACAAGTGCTGTCATCTTTATTAGGGGCTGAATGAAAGGCAGGAGCTGCCGAAATGAGGAAGCAGGCCTGATCTGTAGTGCTTGGACTTGGGGTGGTTTAAATCACCTTGACTGGCTGAGCTCTAAAAACTGAGCCAACTCCCTCCTGCCCAGAGGGAGACCAGGAAACTTGGCAACCAGTAAACAACGTCCGCAATCCCCAGGAGGGAGAGGAAACGGCCTGTACTTGGGACTTCAACTCTGACCCTCTTTCCCAAATGAAATATGGGCCTTGCCCTGGGGTGTGCAAGCTTGTTTGAACTCCGGTCTCTAATGGGCAAGGTTGTGGAAGTTCTTTTTTTATTTTTTTCCCCACTTTACTTTTATACTTTGTTGCATTTTGTGCAACTCAGGGGATTTGCAGAATCAAATTATGTAAATGCAAAACAATGACTTACAGGAAAAATGTGTTTTGATTGTTGTTCTGCTTCATTTGAAGCAATGGTTTCAGAGATTTTAAATGAATAATTCCATCTCGGGGAATTTGGGTCGCATTCTTTACTCTGATGAGGTAATTATAGCTGCACAATTGTGAGTCGATTAGATGAAAAGGAACTATTTTATTGCTAATTTGAATTAGTGAGTAAAAGGTGGAAAAAAAAAGGCTTATGAGATAAGTTTGATCAGCTGGTGCTTTGATAAACATTAGATGTTAGAAAATGTTATGCAGGAAAAGACGTAATACCGGTTTCTCTGCACATTCATATTCAATAGGACATTTGGCACATGATCCATCAGCAAAAACAGGGTGACCTTTAGCTCACCGATGAGCAGCTTTACATCTAATAAGAAGAGAGGAGTTATTTGCTCTGTATCAGACTTAAAGTCATGTTTCTGTAAGGTTTTAATACCCACTAAAAGTCACGTATGTAAGGCAGATTTTTTTTTTGTTTTCAAGCATATTCTTAAAGATGTGGATTTTTACTGATACATAAGTGGTAATAACATCTTGTAGCATGACTTAATAACATTATATATGATGTTGGCTCATGCAGGAATATCAATAATTATAAATAGAAACACACAGATGTTGGATTTAAAAGTTTCTATTTCCCTCCAGTTTCTTCTGCTGAGGCTGTTAGTGGAAGTAATTTGGAGTCGTCCCTGTTTCCATGGTGCATGTGGAAATACAAGACATCTTTGTACAAATTAATCAGTCAGATGTCCTTCATGCTGCGCCTGGTGCTCCCCTAACTAACTGTCAATGCACACATTTCCATTTCTGCATCTTTGGACTTAAAACGTTTGAAAAAAATTGAAAAAAATAAATAGAGGGCTGTTTTTTGTCAATTCAAAGAAAAAAAAAAACATCTTCGGACTATGGATGGTGGCCACAAGTGTCGTAACCTAGCAACCAGGAAGTCGCTGTGTAAGAGAAAGATAGAAAACGGAGAGAACAAAGAAATTCAGGGGGGTTCCTCTTAAAAAAAAAGAAAAAAAAACATAACGTCTTATATTCATGCCTTTGTTTGACCAGCTATTTTAGGAGCTTTGGGTGTTTTTGTCTCCGCCAAGGTTGTAACTATTTATAGCATCATCTTCCTGTCCTTTCTTATAGAGGGAAACACTGCTTTACCCCTTTTTCTATTTCTGTTGTGTTGCTTGCATCTGTTCCTCAGATCGGTTTGGGAAGATTAAAAGGAACGACGATGGTTCCACTGTATATGTGTTAATTTGTGTGTGTGTGTTTGTGAGGGGATAAGAGACAGCAGGACAGAAAATAAGTGAGGAGAAGAGACAGACGGAGTGTTTTCCATCTGTTTTTTTGGCTGGATGCAGTCTTTTTGTTTGAGGCCAACATGCCGAGCAGCATGTTTTGCATTTGAATCTAGTTGTCTCACCATCTGGGTTTATTACCTATTACTGCACATTTTCTTTGTCCCTGTTTATGCTGGATATTTGTGTTATCTGTGTTTATACACTGGTGTTTTTGATTTAACAGCACACTTATATGTGTAGCTCGCCGATGTTTTTGCAGAAACATGGTCTGGTTGTAGCTCTTTGATTAAAAATGACAGTACTGCAGTTTTAAAAAAAAGTACACGTTTTCAAATCTGTGTTAGTGTTGAGTCATCAAAATACAACCCAAATTCTATAAAATACTGTAAAATGGTAAAATAAAATAAAATAGAGCAAAATGATTAGAAATTCTACATCTACCAGTGATCCTGCAAATAACAGATACCTTGTTTTGACTGTTGACCCTAAACATTTTTGGAATTTGTCTTGTATGTTCCACAAAAGGAACATGTTCTTGGTGTTAATACTCTGTTACACAATTAGATCAGGAATTTGGCGTTTGTAAATTTCTTCTAACCAACTTACCTTTAAAGAGGCCCTTCCATTAAAAACGTTTTTTCTCAGGTTTCTGTTGAATATTTTAGCTCCACAGGTGTTCTTACCTTCATAGTGGGTGTGAAAACAGGTCAACAACTTCTCTTTCAATTTTAATCTCTCAAACTACGCAGGTGGTGATAAAACCCGAGTTCTCCCGAGTCCAAACGGCCTGTATCTATTTCATCACAACTCCTTTGTTTGTTAGTATTCGGCAGCTCCCGCAGTTGAAACCACGCCTAGCATGCTGCTGGCTAAAAGCTGTTAGCATAAGACATAACAAACAGGAAGACACGACGTCTGATGTTGCCATGCACAGCGGGGCAGGAAACAGTATTCTTTGCTCTCATAGGCTAGTTTGTTAGCCAATCTGAGTCCAGCAAATTCGAATAATTAATATGTACGAGCTGCTGACGAAGCCTGACGAAGCAGCCTGACAGAAGGAGTCGGAACCACCCGAATTTTAATGCAGACAGATTGAAAGGTCTGCTAATCAGTGTTTCCTGACGTTTTTTAGATATAAAATATTTCATATTACTGGGTAATACTTAACAAATAACCACAAAGTCCTGAAATTTGTATGAAATGGCCTCTTTAACTTTATGTGCAGATTTCAGTTTTTTTTCTAATAAAAAAATAAACCAAAACAAATGCTTGAATTCACTGAGGATATTGTTATCATTCCATTACAAAAGATACAAAAATTAAAACATATGATACATAAAAAAAACACAGAAGCCAGAGTTATGATCTCTGTAACCAATAAATAGTTCCATGCTTTTGAAATCGTTCTTGCCAGATGTTCCTCTCTGTTGTATAAATAACATCATGAAACACATATGAAATTCAATATGTATTGATGTCTTCTCATACTTATCTTTATCTTCCAGTTCCATCTCACCCTCCCTGAAACTGCATATTCAAAGCAGTGATCACCTACGTGACAGTATAGCTGCAGTTCCTTTCATTCCCTCTGTCTGCTTAAAGCACATCAGCTCCAGAATGTATCTGTGGGGAACAATATGGGGATAAAAATAAGGAAATCTTCCAGGGGAGGGGGGGTGCTCAGTAGCTGATGCATAGCTCTCTGGTGGCGATGTGATTTTACTGTCATTGGCTGGAGAAAGGTCACTGCAAAGGCGCATTGAAATGTGATGAATAAATAGGCGAGCGCACTGCAGTGCATAGGGAGAGTGGGCTCGCCAATGAAGTCCCAATCTATTCCCCTCACGCTCTCTGTTCACTCCCATTACAGACCTCATCAGCATCAAATCCCCACTACAGCAGCAGCAGCAGCAGCAGCAGCAGCGGTGGCACGCCCTCCCCCACATACTGTATGTTCACACAAACACACACAACTGCAGGCCTTACAGAAAGGAGGCTGTTTGTTTAAATGTTTTAAGCAGCCTGTGTGCGCATGTGTGAATGCATATACTGTATGTGCATTTTGTGAGAATATTTACATCATTTCCGTTCTTAAAGATCATATAAAAAATGTTGTAAGCCATGTTTTAGCTGATGTTTGCTTCTATTGATTTTTAAAATGAATCTGCGATAACAAAAACAAGACTTCCAACAGTTCTCCTTCTTAACACCTTCTACACCAGCTGTATTATATTAAACATTAACAATCACTTCATCAAAATACTATTTTCTAAAACAGATACAGTAAAGTTATTGATGCTTTCTAGTGATGACCAGCTGCAGGTTGTTCGATGGGCCTCTTTTCTCATCCTTCTCTCCTCCCCGTGTCTTTCAGCCTGTGGCTGTGTGGACGGCCACATCCAAACATGCACACCATCTCCATCGCCGCCACCTTGAAGTACCTACATCCTCTCGGCTTACATGACAGTTTGGGCAGATGATGATAAATGCAGAGGAGGGAAAGCAATTACTGGATCAGTTAGGTGTAGTGGGGAGCACTCAGGGTGCTCATTATCAACAAACTAACAGTAGAGTTTAGGGACTACACAAACACTGAATACACACAGTCTTCTCCAAACTTGATGCTTAAAGAGCAAACCGTTATGACAAAGTGTTGATTTGTTTCTTTTTCTTCTTATTCTTTCATTTATTTCAGTGAATTGCATCATTACGCCAGTGATTATAGAACAATTTTGAACGTGCAGAGATTCAAAACCTCTTCCAGGGTGTTACGGAGAAAAAAATTGATCAGAAGTGGCAACCAGATGACAACAACGCTTACAGATGTACAACATGAATAGGTGAATATCAGCTGTGGCTGTAATGTGCCATGCATTTGTTGATTTGAGCTATACAGTTGTCTGACATGCCATCTGCACACCCGTCAGAGCCGAGGACGCTGCATGTATAGAATGCAAGCCAAGGAAGATAAGGCAGCCTTGATGATTGACAGTCACACTGAGGTTGTCATAGGGACAGCTGCAGTCTCCACTGTCCCCTAAGGAGGATGGAGAATCACTAATAATACGAGAGAGACATTCACACAGTGAGGGTTTGGGGGGGGATTTGTGTTCACCCTGCAAATGCACACAGAGCAGACTCTTTTCTTATAGGCTAAAACAGAATCAGTTTCCTGGACTCTGTGAGTGTGGGTGGTGAGATCGCAGGTCAGGCCCACGCATCAGCCCCCCCCCCCACCCCCTTTCCAGCCATAGAGTGTGCAGCTTGCACCAGCTACACACTGGCCAGAATGGCAGACAGAACAAAGCATGCACTCATACACAAAGGAAATGAGACACACACACACACAGATGTACACAAATTCAAGCTTGCACAAACAAGGTTGTTGCATGCACATCTCTCCTGCAGTGCTGCCCACCCTTCTCAGGTACAGACAGAAAGTTGTTGCACCGTAAACAAACTGTCTTTATTTGCTCAAGTGAAGTCAAATTAAAGTCTTTCTTGGGATGTACATGGTTTTAGTTGACGCTGTAAATTCTCTCAAATATTTGTTGGAAGATGCAAAAGTAAGTTATCTCTTTTTAAAGACACGATCGGTTTAAGCTTTTATTGTTCTTTGACAGTGTCCAAAAAGGTCCTAACTGTGGATTTGCTTCACCACAAAACACAGCAAACATGTGATTACGACCAACATCTTGATTCTGCTGGACATCTAATCACTGGTTGTATTGCGGTTTTTCCCTGATATCACTTTTCTTCATCCTAACTGTCCGAGGAGGTGTGTGTTTGACTTTGATAATGGGTTGGATTGTTTGTTTGGGATTTTTTCAGGCTTGCTGGGGAATTTTGTCACACATCTGACCACATTTGGACTGGACAGGATGTTCTAAACAAGTTCATGTTTGAGGGCCGCTGGGAGAGGATGATAAAGTGCCACTGTAGGTGGCAAGAGATACACAAAGTCTGAAAAGTGTGCTTACGTGCATGTATCTGTGTGTGAGCATGTTTGTGTGTCAGAGTCACAGTGAATGTTTGTGTATTTGGGTGAGTGGGGGTGGTAGGGCTATAATCTGCTCCAAACCGCTTGCGGGCAGAGGCGAGGTGGGCGAGACAGTGATACAGAGAGAAAGCGAAGGGAAAGGATGGAGTTTGGGGGGTGGTGGTGGTTGGCAAAAGGCAAAAAGCAAAAAAATAAAAAAAAAAAAAGGAAAAAAATACAGAAAGAAAAAGAGAACAAGAGGATAGGGAGGGAGAAGTAGAGGTGAGATGAGTGAAGAGTGGATTCACACAGCTTACTGATGCTTTACACGTTCTGTACCCACTGTCCTCGCTCCTCTCCCACCCATTGTCCTCCCTGAGCTTTTTGGTCGCCAGCAAGGCAGCTAATTCTTCTGACATTTCGGCTGTTTCTTCAGCCTTCAAACTGACGTGAGTCTGGCTGCAGTCGGTGTCAGTGGCCACTGTGGTTCTCAGGTGGATGGTGCAAAGTGGACAACAACCAGCTCAGCCTCAACTGGGGCAAATAAAATGATCCTTAGCAACAATCTCTGAGCCAAGGAAGTAGATGTTATGTCATATTATACAGTATGTCTTTCATAAAATGGGATTAGTGTGGGTGGATGAAGGAGAGATGGAAACAAGAAGTGCAAAAGAAGAAGATGAAGAGGACGAGGGTGAGGAAGGAGAAGATGGGGACTAGATGGTGGGAAACATTTTTTATTATTCCATATTATAGTACACATGCGGGTTTTGACTTGAAGATTTTTTAAATAAAATCAGTTAAAATATTCTTTAAAAAAATAAATCAAGCTCCTGTTTTTATCCTATATGTGCTGTTACTGTGGAACCTGCAAATTTGTGTACAACATCTTCATCAAACTATCTAAATGTGTCTGAATAAAGTTAAGAAATCCAACACAAAGGCTGTTTTTTAATCATTTCATGCAGAGTGGTCACTACAGGTAACTGCTATTCAAAAGCTGTTTTATTGTACATGCATTTAATTATTTTTATAATATTATAAGAATAATCTCCTAACGATATAACAATCTCCATGTGTTTGCTAAAAACATGTTTCATTGTCCACCTGAGCAAAAGTTTATGTTTTTTAAGTGCAAACAAAGTTCAAAATTGTATTTTTCATGCCAAATATATGAAAAAATACTTGAGAGAAAAATCTTGACTGAGGATTTCATAATTCAGGCATGAAAGGATTAAAAGCCAGTAGCATCTCTGAAACACCCACAGGGTGCTCCTTTTCACTGCCTCTGTGACACAACATCCACAGCAACATGGAAAATGTGAACAATATCTAATCAGTTGAAGATACAAAACTTCAGAACTTTGAAGACAAAAACCAAAAGAAGTATTTTTTTCAACCTTGGTGATAAATAGTTTCTTTTTGTTTATGTACCAAACTTCGAGTGCTTTAGGGAACAAAAGTTGCCTTTGACACTTAAAATTAATTGTTAAGAAAATTTTAAAAATACATAAACATTCACCTTAGGCTAAGAAGGAAAAAACTGCAAATTGTAAATTTAGACTTGTAAAACAGAGTTTAACTCGTCAAATATACAAAAAAAATTGTAGCGACTTGTAAACCTTAATTTGTACAAAAAAATCTGTAATTCCAACAAAACATGTTGCATGGATTTAAATATATTGTTAATTAGATGGCCAGTTTACAGTGTTATCAAACTGGTATGATGGATGCTGATGTTAAGTGTGCAGCAAATAAAACAAACTGTGGAGAAATCAGGCAGAAAACTGATGAGAACCAGGTATAAACAGGTATAAACAGGTATAAACAACTAAACATCAGTCAGAAAGCTGAAAAACTCAAGGTAGATGTACTTGACTGTAGAATGAAGACCAGGTGAGTGATTACATAATGATCACAGGTGTGTGTGGGGGGGAACTAAAGGAAAAAATGGGCAAAGAACTGAAGAATAAGCTAGGAATCACAAAATCACACACAGACAGTAAAACACTTCAAATGAGGAAGACAGTAAACTTCATTTAAAACAGCTGATCAACTGGTATAAACAGGTATAAACAGGTATAAACAACTAAACATCAGTCAGAAAGCTGAAAAACTCAAGGTAGATGTACTTGACTGTAGAATGAAGACCAGGTGAGTGATTACATGATGATCACAGGTGTGTGTGGGGGGGAACTAAAGGAAAAAATGGGCAAAGAACTGAAGAATAAGCTAGGAATCACAAAATCACACACAGACAGTAAAACACTTCAAATGAGGAAGACAGTAAACTTCATTTAAAACAGCTGATCAACTAAATTATTTTGTCACCGAGACGTTTTCAAGTTAAATCTTTTTCTACAAAGCCGACCTCTTTCACAAATCAGTGTCAAATTTTAAATCCTTACCTCAGGAAACATTTGGATTTTTACAAGAAGACACAAAATGAAAAATGCACAGCTTTTAGCGGAACAAGTCGTGGAGTTGTAAGATACATTAGCTACGTTTACATGCGCCAAATTTCCCCAATCTGATTAAAATCTTGGTCGATCGGAATTCCCAAATCCCTGTTTACATGGACACTAACTGAAATGATCTGATCATGCCATGAGTACACATGCACCAAGCACTCAATCAGGTTAAATGAGTTGAGCATGCGCACAGCGAGTTGTCTTTCCGGGGGAAGATAAAAAAGTAAACAAACTCCGTCCTTTCCCGCCCCATCGTGTGCTCGATCTGACTCACGTTATCCCCAATATGAACCTTCTGCGGGTGATTACCTTTATGTTTGGGTTTTTACTGGTCGCATTAACCAAGCTAGAGGGTGAATACATATTGCTACTGCTCCTCCACCACAGGAGAGGAGAGCAGGATGACAGGATGACTGTACCAGCAAGACCACTTCTGTTTACTTCCCACTATGTTTTCTACTTGAGTCTGCGAAAGCGGAAAGACGTCACGCTGAAGTTGTACGCGTGCGCAGTGGGCTCTTTTCACCCTTTCTTTCCGAATGGGTGTGTACATGCACGTCTATCCGAATGAAGATCGGACAAAACCACCCCTCTCGATCGGAAGTAAATTTCTTTCGGATCAGGCTGCATCGGATCAAAACATTCTGATTGACATGTTTACATGACGTATTTTTTATCCGATTGGGCGTTTATTCCGATTAAATGTGCCCATGTAAACGTAGCTATTCACAGTTCATTGAACATTTTAATCTGACTTTGTTTATAACGTGTTAGGATCAAAGTCAAACTTTGTCTTAGCAGCTTAAGAATCTATAAATGACTTAAAAAGACTCAGCCAAAGAAATGTAGATAAATGACGCTTTATTTGCCATTTGCAGATTTGTGTAACTGTATAAACAGTCATTGTGTCATCCAGTAGTTGGAGATTCATGTCGATGATACAGCTTTTGATTTAATTTGACTTTGCACTTTCTGAGGAATGTAACTTGCAGATTTCTGACAATGTGGGAACTCTTCTTCACCATTTTGCTATTCATTTTTTGAGTTGCTTCCTCTCCTGGTACACTAGAAAAACACTTGCACTGCACACACAGTCATCCCCAGCTCACAAGACTCTCCTGCATGCACTTCATATTAGTGGAATACACAATCAGTGATAACTGGCATGAGACTCACACGTAAAACAGCAGGTCTGATGAAGATACAACCTTAAAAAAAAGAGTTGTTTGACAAAGGACGAGCGGTATCCCCCTGAGCGGCAGTCACTCTTTTTATTCCTGAATTGCCTTTGCAAATGACTCTAAAGAGAATGCAAATATCTCTTTGTGGGTTTTAACGCTTCGAGCTTCAACATGCAAATGATGCATGCAATCTATTCTAGTGTAGAGGATTGCTTTGTCGACTCTTTCAGTCACTGTTTGTACACTGCTTCTTATTTTTGATGTTTCAGAAGCTAAACACTGACAGCACTTGAAAAGGACTGAAACTGCATGCTGGTTCTTCCATCTTGTGTTAATGTCTCCCTCACAATGTTCAAGCTGAGTGGCCTTGAACTTACAAAGCTGGAAAAGAAGCGATCTCACTGACCTTGTCACCGTCCACTCATCCTTATGTTTTCCCATCTTTTCTCTCCAGTGTCTTGTCTTTGTTGCTATAAAGGCACAAGTTCAAACCGAGTTCATGGCTGGAATGAAAAAGCTGTGTGTTATCTTGGGTGGTATGATGGGAGTGACACTGACCATTTACAGATGAATCTGTAAAATTATGGGTGTGTGACTGATTTGATCTGTTGGCTGCCTTTACAGAACCTATTAAAAAACTAAATATTTCTGAATAGTTGTGGTTTAATTTAGCAGATATTTCCTGCTCATCCACCACACAATATTCACCGTACATGTGCACACTGGATACATACCTGACATCACATGTGTAAAGCCTGTGATGTTGTATAGAGTTAATTGTGGACCCAGAGTGAAGATGCTTAAGGCAGAATGGTAACAGAATGGTAATAAAAACAACAGAGTAACAGTATGATCAAACGAAATAATTAATGTAATAAAAGTTTTAAATATACTGAGGAGTATATATGCAGGGAGGAGTGATTACTGGATGAGAAACAGGTGAGCTGATTATTGATGAGAAACAGGTGTGCGAGGCTGAATGATTGCAATTCCTTCTTTATTTGCGGGATTTTATTATAAGAATTCTTCTGTTTTGTTTTTTTTTTTACAATAGGGAACTCCACTCTGACTCACACTCCCACACAGTAGGTGGCAGAAATGCACCTTAGGTTGCCACCCGCCATTTAAACAAAAGAAAGAAGAAGAAGAAGAATCCTTCTCCAGTTGTGTTTACTTGTATTCAGTTAGGTTGTATGTGTGGAGGATCAGGTCAGATTAGAATTATTTCTTCACAGAAGATCTAAATGGATCATTGTGACCCAAGGTTTAATAAAACACATGCTCTGTTATGTGTGGGTTTGGGTCGAGTTGAAACGCACAGGTAGATCAAAAGAAAATGACCGTCTTGAATGAAGTTTATTGTACAGTTATGAGGATGAGCCTGATTTTGGAAGAGAGTCCACAGCTAGTGAGTGAATGATGATACTTACAGGTAGGGAACAGGAATAAATTAACAGGCAGAGGCAGGTTCACAGGGCAAAGGTAATCCACCACCAGGTAATCCAAAAACTGCATGTAAAACTGAGCAGGAAGGGACAAGGCCGGGTTGGACCAGGGTTGAAAAACACAGTAAATCCAACATGACAGACAGGTGGAGGTGAAGAAGTTTAAAAGCATTCAATTCACCGACAAAGTGTAAATGAAAAACAGGAATAAATAGTGAGACAGACAAGAGAGTGGAATAATTGGACAAACAAACATGTGCAAGACATGAACCTAATTACAGGGTGAAGTGAAGGAGTGGGTGTGTAAAAACATGTGATAGCTAAAGTGAAACTAAATGTTCAGGTGACACATTAGCATCAAACTCCAAGCTAACTAATAACAGGACAGACGGGACTAAAGTGTGTCAACACACCAGGACAGACACAAAAACACAGAACTAAACTAAGGCCAAAAGATCAGGGCGAAACAGCAAAAACACTCACACAAGAACATAAAGACAGACTAAATCCACACGGAAAAACTCTTAAGAACAGAAACACAGTTACTGGAGAAGACTAAAACTAAAATGTATGGGGACACAGACAGACAGACAGATGACGTGAGGAGGGAACATTACATGAAATGCTCAATGCTGTCCATTAACAAGCTGAAACTAAAAAAAATATATATCTGAAGACATTATTCTGAAGAAATAGAATTTGTTTTAGCTTCATAATCAATGCTTAGGGATCATTAGTCAAACTCAAACAGTAAGACTGAAAACTTTGCAACTTGAATGCCCTTTTTATGTCCAATCTTCTTCATCTGAACTGTATTCCTCGGTCAAAAGGTTTGACAGACTAGATAGAAATTGTTTTTTTTTTGTGGAAACTGCAGAAATTCTCTAATATGTTATAGTTTTTACTAAAACCAGCCAACCACCAAGACCTTAGCTGCTTAGCGGGACCTCATCAACTCAATACACATCATGCACAATTAGGATTTTCTTTTCGAACATTTAAAAAAGTTTATTTTATTTTATTTCTGTCCTGCAGGGAAAATCCATACCTCATTAACCAGCTGCATTTTTATTAGCGCTGGGCAGTTTTTAGTGAAAAGAAAACTACAAGGGGCTAACAACTCTAAGACAATGTCAATATGATTGAGCTGCAGTCTGCTAACACTCTTCATGCAGCCTGCAGTACGTACGAGTGCAGATCAAAATTATATTGACAGCTAAATACATATTCTGCATGCAATCCCACCAGCTCCTGCACATACCCACAATTCCCCTTCTCTACATCTCTATGACCAACCAAAGTGCAAAATAATTATATTAGCTTCTAGTGGCTAATTTTGAACGAGAGCAATATTTCTGTTCCTGTTTTACTGCAGATGTTTTCGTACACTTGTACTAGTAAATCTGTAAGTAATGAGCCTCTACAGGTTACTGTGATGTAGCAGAAGGTGATAATCATGGCGGTGCAGCGTGGAGTACCTGCAGGGTTAATGATGCTATGGGAGATGTCTGTCCTCAGTAGATAATAAGCTGTGTAATTATCTTGGTGCCTGACACGAAAAACTGTCACAGCAACCATATTGATGAGTATTTGCAAACTTTCCAAACTACCTCATAACCTGGTAAACATGGAGAAATAATTTTAGATTCTCATTTACTGGCAAGCCATAAAAGAATGAGCAATTAGGATATTATTGTTTAAAAACATAATTTTGTGTTTTTGAATAGTTTCTTGACAACAACGCTAACAGCTGGTCAGAACACAGTCGAGACCAAATCAGAATCCTGCCGTCCTAAAACAAAGTCGTTCACACAAACCTCATTTTATAAACCTGTAAATAGCATCACCAGCAGCAGAATGTAGTTTCTTGTTTGTCAGGAATTAGTAAATATTTCTGCCATTCTGTTTATTTATTTAAGGCTGCATGGTGGCGTAGTTGGTAGAGCTTGCAGCAAGAAGGTCCTGGGTTCAATTCCGGTCTGGGACCTTTCTGCATGGAGTTTGCATGTTCTCTCTGTCCATCCAGGGACTCCGGTTTCCTTCCACAGTCCAAAAACATGCATGAGGTTAAATTGGTGATTCTAATAGGTGTGAGTGTGTGTGATGGACGCCATCTATCTATCTATCTATCTATCTATCTATCTATCTATCTATCTATCTATCTATCTATCTATCTATCTATCTATCTATCTATCTATCTATCTATCTATCTATCTATCTATCTATCTATCTATCTATCTATCTATCTATCTATCTATCTATCTATCTATCTACTTTAGTGAGTAAGTTAATTAGATATATGTCATCATCAACAAGCTTCAAATTAAATGACCAGAAAAAAAGTCAAAAACTAAAATAATAACATTTAAAAACAATATTTTTCTTTGAGTGTTGATGCACAAGACAGAATAGAACTTGTACTTAAACATTGTGGATAACATACGCACNACAACCAGTCAAAAGTTTGGACAAAATGCTCCAACCTGGTAGTTTTTTATATGAAACAAAATTCTTTCCTAGCTTTTTTTGTTGTGGTTAAAGATGCATTGTTGTCGTCAGGGAGTGTTGTTATGTAAGGGTGTTGGGTCTGACTGGTCTTTCCACTGCTGGTACTTAACCCAAACAAATGTCTGACTCCTGTGACTGCATTCTTTTTTTTATATTTTGTGCCTGTATGTAGTTTGTGTGTGCGCATGAGTGCGTGTGTGTAATCTAACAACATAAAAGACGCTGTTACATCATCGCTGAAAAAGACACGGTCCTCCCTCTTTGCCTGAAGCCTTTCAGTAAAAACAAGGACTCCGTGTTTCCTTTTAGAAAAAATACGGTCACATTTTGTTTTTTACTGCTGGGTCATTGTCACATGAAAAAATGTTTTTCAAAGACATTGTCATATCTTCTGGGAAGAGTTAGAGTGTGGGAGGACAGAAGGATAAAAATAAAGGTTGTTGGCTGTGGGGTTGAGGCAGCACAGGTCAAGCAGCCTTTAATACTTCCTCTTAGGAAAAAAAGATAGACTAATAATAATAATCTTTATGGAAATAATCAACCCACTTATGAAAAAACACATATCAGTGAGACACACACACACACAAACCTTAGAAAAACAGGAATATGACTTCTGATAATGTTAAAACCGTTTCTTCCTGAACACAGCTCTGGATAAATAAACACACAGTCATATGTACCACACACTCCTACACACACAACCTCTTTGTCTGCTCAGCACATAAACTGTGATCTCAGTATTTTCAGGAACCAAAATGATGTTCTGAGAGTTAAATGTATTTCCCAGTTTGAAACTTTGACATATGATTGCTTCCTCTCACAGCTCGTCATCCAAAAGTCACGAACCAGACGCTTGAAGTAGTTTTACCCAAAGTTCCCTGTCTCCATCATCTCATTTCTGTTCCCGTGGCAGCTGTGTCAACACCCACAGGCCTTAAACAAATCTTCCACACAGCCATTGTACACCGATGCCACTCCCACTGCACTGCAAGGCTACGTTGACAACTCTATAAATGCTGGCAGTCAGTCCCAGAACAACATTGATTTTGCTCCAATCAATCCAGAGCGATTGCGATGCATGGCAAATGACACAGCCCGTGTGCAACAGCGTACGTTTCTGAATTAATTGTTGCCAGGCAGATCTTAGCTAGCCAAATATCGAGTTGGTCCAGAGAGCATTACAACAGTAAACTCACTGTCTGTTCACTAATACTCAGTGTGAGGCCCAGCTGTTGTTCATATGTCAATTTCATCTAAACAAACTTGACTTGACCATCAGCATCAGGAAAAACAGTTTAATCAACAGGAATTCGGTATGAAACATAAAAACAGTTGGAAATCTTTTAGATTAGACACATTTTGAAACTTTTATAGAGTTCTTATAGGGTGTATGCCTTTTTATCTTTTGTTTTCACAAAGCAACTAGTACAAACAGAAACTTAGATGAGAATAAATGAAATATGATTGTTTGATTTGGTTATTTTAGCTAACTTAATATAACATATTAGCTGTAAAAAGGGGCAAACTGCTCAGTATGAATAAAATATGCATACAAGCATTTCAGCTAGCTAGTTTAACTTCTTTGCTAATTCTTTACACCTGTGTATTTCAGGTAATCATCTGTTCAGGAAACATCAGTTCGTGCACCTATACCATTCTGATTGCTAACTAAACTGACAGTGCAGACTTTTGCCCCAGAAGCGTACACATGGTCAAGGAGCCGCTGTGGATGTTATTTTAGCTGTAACGCTTTGTTTGCCTTTCATTTGAACATTTTCCTGTCTCTCATTCCTCAGTTTTGTATGTTTTCCCTTCACCCCGCCTGTTGTTTTGTGTCATAACAGAGCGAGTTCCATTCCCTCCTCGAGTAGTTTTCTCATCCTTCCTCCATCCTTCTGGTTGATTTTGCTGTTTATGTTTCCCTTCCATCACTCTTCTCCACTCAGATGGAGAAAAGAAAGAAGGAAAGAGGTCTGCATTTATTTATTTAGTTTTTTTTTTTTTTACTTTCTATGTTTTTGGTGATTTTCTATATGGTTCTGGCTCCTCTCGTGGTACGGAAAGTACCCAGGAAGTATCTCGTCTTGTTTTGCAAGACTGAGTGTTTGGAGCCACATTGCTTTATAAATGAATACAATCTTCTGCATGCAGATTGTGAGGGAAGAGTGAAGGGGAGTACTGTGTGACAGCCAGCCTGCTGCTTCCTGACGGGAGAAAAATGTTAATGGACGAATGAACAGCATTTCTGCCAGTACTCCCTCTCTGTGTCCGTCCATGTTCAATTGGTGGGAAAGACTTTGTGTTCTGTGAGTTTAGCTGCTGGACCTGCCGCAGGCTTGGCTCAAGGCCCTAACAGGGATCAGAGTGGCATGTAGCAGTCACACTGGAACACATATAAACAAGTGGATGCTTCACAAATCCACACACATGTTCCTTTCTATGAAAAGCCAGTCATGTGGCCATCATTTTTTTCTACTCTAGGAATTCTCCAAATTTTCTAAAATAGGTCACAAAGATACACTCATGATCACATTGAAATCTAGTGGAAACAACCTGAACAAACCCTGAACAGCCCCCAGCTGTTGGACTTGTGATCACTCCATGCATGAGTGACTGCCTGTTGAGTAAAAGGCTGCTGGGAACAGATGTGACGTACTGCTAAGGATTCACTATGTAACCACGCGCGACAGAGATGCCAATCAGAGGTAATAAAGATAAATGTGCTCTCCAGGTTATTTCCTGAGTTTTGGGCTAAATTTAGCTGATCAGCCTCATGGTTCAAGGCCATTTCCCGATGCAAGATTTCTCATGCAGACTGTAGTTTACAGTAATGATGACCTGCAGTATGATGACAATGCTGATAGAATATCCTGATCAAATGCAGGTAAAGACTTTATCAAAGACTTGACCAGAGCGTGCAGATGAAAGAACTGAAAGTCTTAAAGAGGCCATTTCATACAAATTTCAGGACTTTGAGGTTATTTCTTAAGTATTAACCAGTAATATGAAACATTTTATATCTAAAAAACGTCAGGAAACACTAATTAGCAGACCTTTCAATCTGTCTGCCTTAAAATTCGGGTGCTTCGTCAGGCTACGGCAGCTGCTCGTACATATTCATTATTCGAATTTGCTGGACTCAGATTGGCTAACAAAATAGCCTATGAGAGCAAGGTATACTGTTTCCTGCCCCGCTGTGCATGGCAATATCAGACGTCGTGTCTTCCTGTTTGCTACGTCTTATGCTACAGGGTTTTAGTGAGCTGCATGCTTTGCATGGTTTCAACTGGGGGAGCTGATGAATACTAACAAACAAAGGAGTTGTGACGAAACAGATACAGGCCGTTCTGAGAACGTTCGGGAGAACTCGGGTTTTATCGCCACCTGCGTAGTTTGAGAGATTAAAACTGAAAGAGACGTTGTTGACCTGTTTTCACACCCACTATGAAGGTAAGAACACCTGTGGAGCTAAAATATTCAACAGAAAGCTCAGAAAAACAGTTTTTAATGGAAGGGCCTCTTAAAGCAGAAAAGATCAAAAGAAGCAACAGAAACAGAGATGAGACTTGACTCAAACAAAGCTTTTGTTGTTTTGTAGTAAAAACAGCAGAACAGAAAGAGAATAGAGGTACTGTCCCTTTTGGTAAAGAGCACTCGCTGCTCTTTGTGTTTGGCTCGGAGGAGGTGGAGTAACTGCTGACCACATTAACCACAGGCCTTTAACTTTCAGTGCAAGCATTTTCTGTTTGACCTTCACATCTGAGCCTCTTCACACTAGTATTCTGAGTTTATTTTTAAAAAATGCAGCCCTAAAATTGTACCTTTCAGAGTAGAAAGCCTCACAACAGGACAGAACCCTAATAGTTTTTCAAAGCTTTTCTTGGAAAGCTGTTTCAGTATCTTTTCAGCCTTGAGTTTACAAAGGGCAATTATGCACTTAAATGTTTAAATAACTGGGTAGATTTTAGGGGAAATTGAGATCTAAGTGTGGTGAAATGATCTATGCTTTAATACATTATATAATGTTTAGTTTCCATTAAAAATACTGATTTTTCCTTTCTCTGTTCTTGGCCTGTTTAACTTTTTTCCTATTTTCCACAAAAAAACATCTGTTTTTACAATGCACCAATGTGATTGTAGTTTTAGAAATTAAACTTGAGATCACAAATGTACTTAATGACTGTGAACTACGTGCAGGTTAGGGGTAGGTGAAAGACCCTTTACAAGTTGCTTCTGTATTTTACCTGCAGCAGAAAGAGACCAGAGGATCTTAGTTTTGAGATTCAATGAGAAATTTACATAGAATAATTAAGCTACCTGCACTCGGAGCAGAGCCAATTAAAGGGTCTGTGACACTCTTGGTCTCAATAAAACATTTAAAAACATCCTAATTTTGTTTAACGAATCATGGCACAGATTGGTGTTGTTTGACACTTATAAGGCAAGTAGGAATGTTTTTTGGAGCTTCAGGTGAGTCTTAATTTTGAAACCAGAAGTGACAAAACAGAAGAACACAGCTTTGTTTACATCTTACATAGATATTGAAAAACATTTTTGAGCTTGTGGTTTTCTTGATAAAATGGTGAGATGCTGTATAGCTGGTAGTTGTAGCAACATTGCATCACTAATTTATTTCCCTACAGCATAGCCATGAGTTAAACATCAGATCTAATTTCTATTTCCTGCAATTGAATACCGACTCCGCCTTCATGCAGCGTCTTATCAACTGTGACACACTACACGGTTTGACTGAGGCACAATGTTCTGTAGCATCTCCACATGCCATGGAAAAAAGTTGCAGTTCTGTTCAACAGGTTGCTTTTATTACCCAACAAAACTGTTCCTATAGGCTGAAACATGTTACAACAGAGCAGTTTAATCACAACCACCGCAACTCTCGCTTTTCTTTTCTTCTCACACATGCACACGTCCACTCCCAACAGACAACACCATCAGCTATGAACTAATATGCAACAGTAAACAGAACATCAAAGCAGGGTCGCTACAGGACTTTACAAAAAACATCTGTTATTTACCACTAGCAAAAAAACCAGTAGCGAACATTTTCCAGCAGTAAACAGACTAACAGATGATCTGCCTGATGTTAATATCTGTAGTGATCTGCGCTGAAAGAAAAAAAAAAAAAAATCAAAGTGAAAGTCGAGAAATAAAGTAATGAAAACACTACAGCAGTTTACGTGAACAGTGCAAGTGAAACGGACCGTCAAAAATACTGAAAATGAAACAAACTAAATGAATAGAGTGTAAACAAGGATCAGTTAAAACATTTTTTAACCAACTGGTTTGTTTAAATATTAAAAGCATTAGAACAAAAGAAGTCTGCAGATCTCTTCAATGACACTTCATTAAAGAATCCATTTCATTCAAATTTCAGGACTTTGTGGTTATTTTTTAAGTATTAACAAGTAATATGAAACATTTTATATCTAAAAAAACGTCAGGAAACACTGATTAACAGACCTTTTAATATGTCTGAATTAAAATTCGGGTGGTTCCGGCTCGTTCCATCAGGCTTCGTCAGATAGCTTGTTCATATTTATTATTCGAATTTGCTGGACTCAGATTGGCTAACAAACTAGCAGCAAACTAGCCGCTCGGACTCGAGAGAACTCGGGTGTTATCGCCACCTGCGTAGTTTGTGAGATTAAAACTGAAAGAGAAGTTGTTGACCTGTTTTCACACCCACTATGAAGGTAAAAACACCTGTGGAGCTAAAATATTCAACAGAAACCTCAGAAAATCTGTTTTTAATGGAAGGGCCTCTTTAACACGGGGAAGGATCTAACCCAAAAATTAGTAGCATTTAGGGCTGTTAGTGTTAACAAGATCATCACTTCTTTTACATCTCCTGTTTTTGTGTTTCATCAGTTCTGGTAAATTTGCCTTCTTCAAAATTGTGCTGCGATATTCCACAAGTATGCATATTTGAGACTTTATTACTGGAAATCTGCACGTCCCAGTTTTTGTGGAAAATTGTCCACAGGGCACAAATGTAATACTGATTGATATGAAGTGGTAAATTAAAACAAAAAAAATGCACATCAGATACACTTTAAGTGATAAAACAGATAAAACTGAAAACTTTGCATTCTGAGGAGCCTCCATTATTAGTATTTTCACACTGATTTTCCATAAAACTGTTTTTTATTTAGTCACTGTTTTCTCAGCTGAGATGTGTTCATAATTGTGTGCATAATTAATTATGATGATGTTCAGATGTCACTAAATTTATACAGTCTGTTAAACAAGTAACTTTGAAAGTGGAGCGCACATGTCTTTAACAGAACAGATAAGAGGATATAAGAGCTGCACTAAACAGAAGAACAACTGTTGGTTAGAGAGACGGAACAACACCTGATAGTCTCAGCTGATCCATCAGAAGTTGTTTAATTCTCTTGGAATACAAATACTGTTCAGACAGCAATCAACAGTCTCATGCAAAAGTGAAGTAAATATTTAGTTTGCCACACAACCCCATGTTTAAAGGTACAATATTTAAGAATTAGACTTTGTTGTCAAATCTGAATCCCACAGTTGATATAGAAAAAAAAAGTCAGCTCTCAGCGACTCACCCCCTCCCCTCCCTGATTTTTCTGTTGGGTTGCCAGTTCTGATGTTTATTCTCATTTTGTTTCTCTTGTATTTGTTCAATTTTTGGGAATTTCTGAAGGTCTATTTGTTCAACATTGAGTTTTCCTAAGTGCGTTTGAATGCCCCATCACGTGCAGCTCAGCTGATCAGTTGGAAGGATGTGGTGGTTTTTTTACTTTTTGCTGCTGCACATTGTGGAATTACAGCTGCTTGTGTTGAAGACTTGGCAGCCTTGCAGACTCACGTGATTCGTTATGGAACCAGGAAGTCTGGACGTGTAAATAAAGATTCTGGTCCGGACCAGCGTTTTTTAAGTGACAGAAACTAGCGACCACCCAGCCGTCGGAGATTGAGATCTGTTACAATGTGACTTTATTTTTAACATCGAGGGACATTAGACTGTTTTGTGAGTATTTACCTGTAAAATTCTTACATATTGTACCTTTTAAAAAAAGCAACTGTCCTTTTAACTTTGATGTTAAACTGACTTTTTTTTCTAACAAGGAACACATGGATGTAATGAAGTTAAAAAAGAGCAGCACTGTCATGGTTAATGGCAGTATATATTTTAGCTCCACCCCTCCATGTGGAATGTAAATTGTCCTGACCAAAATATAAAAACAAACCTCAAACAATGATGTTTTTTTGTTGACTCTTGTTGCTTACTTTATTGTTGTATATTCAAATATTAATATTTGTAATACATTTAGACATAATTAGTTACTTGATGCTAAGAAACAACACCATGTTTGTGTGCAGATGAGGTAGGGAGGACTTTCAGCCCTGATATTCTGATAATATGGCTTTACTTCAAAACAACAAAAGAAGGTGTAGACTCATTATCTTTTTACATGTCGTTTGGTGTTACATTGTTGTTTGATTTAATCAAATCCTGAAAGAGACAGTATGATCATAAGTATGAGTTTTGTAAAAATAAATCTTTGAATCTTAGAATATGTTTGTGATTACAGTAGAAATGACTGAAATATCCATAAAATATCATTTAGCTTGCTAATTAAAATTCAGAAAAGTCAATTTAAAGGAGACAAGCCAACATTAATTGTCCCTGGCTGTTGCGACTCCCCCACACAGTAAAATGCCTGTCCTAGGAGTTTTATCATACCATTGGTTCTGACGAGGCTGCCTCCTCTCACCTCTGACTGCTCGCATTTACTAAACATAAGCCTGGGACTGATTACCTCTCCGTCTGCCCTCCGACTGTCTCTGTATATGTCTGCTGATGTTGTTTAGAAGAGTGCAGACCACTTCAAATTGTCCTCTGCGTGGAATGGAAACGCCAGCAACGGAGGGGAGGAGTGCTGCGGTACATTCTTATGTCACTTTTTAGCAAAACACAAGCTGAGCTCTCATTCTCTGTCTCGGCGTGGAGTTTGCAGTGTGGGCAGAGGGTGATGAACACAATGGAGAGAAAATAGAGGAGAGGAGAGAGGGGGAGTGGGGATGGAGGAGAGCGCGTGGGTTAACAGATAGGACTGGAGATGAGGGGGAGGGGGCAGGTTAACTTGGTGCCTACACAGGGTTGTATCCCACAGGCTCTCTGCTGTCTCCCACGCCTGGCCCCTGTAACCTGGCCCAGCTTCTGTTTAGTGTCTGGCTCTGTCACACCTCGGCCCACTCCCCAGAGATCTGCACGTCTGTGGAATGAAGTACATTTCAAACTCCAAAGAGAAAACAAAACAAAAAAAAACCCAAAACACTGAAATCTTCTCATGTGTGAACTTTTGGGGGCTTTTTTATCTCTTGAGCAGTTTTTTTTTCCCGTTGTCAGACTCCGTTACTTTCTGCTCGTCTGGAACTGTTTTGTTTCAACTTTTTAAAGGATCCACATTTGTTCACAGCTTTTGTCTCAACTTTGAATAATATATGACTTTATTAAACCATGATCCTCAAGCGTGGAATCAGAATTTTACAAAGGAAAACCATTCTGACCTTATTCAGACGGTTCACTGTTTAAATGTTTTCACTCTGTGTGACCCTGCTGATGATGAAGCAGGATATCAGCTTTGACAAAATCGATATCAATGATAAACAGCAAACTTTCCAAACTCTGAACAGACTGATTTGTCCCACCATAAAGATTCTGATCCATAAGATTCTCACTGGGATCAAGTAACACTTTATTGAAAGCACTTTTATTTAGATGTAAACAACCACAACACTCAAGTTGATTATCTATTTCTGCTGTTCATAACATTTTTCTTCATTTGTTTTTATAATTTTCATTCTCACCTCTGCCAAGGAGTTTCATTTTTTGTTAGCATTAGCGTGTTTGTTAACAAAATGTAATAATGGATTGAATCTTCAGGGTTGGAAATAGCATTAAACCAAATGATGGATTTTGGGAGTTATTCTGATTACACTGTGGATCCAGGAATTTTTCTAAGGATTCTTTGTAATTATGAGATCACATTGTGGTGGAAATGAACTTTGTCATCATCATCATCATCATCATCATCATCTTTGTTGTCATCTACCCGTTTGTGTCTTAAAAAAAGATTTTGGGTGTTTTTCAATTTCAAGGAACCTTGTCTTGATGCCTTGGTCCCGCCCCGGTTGCCTAGGAGATACGTCATCAGGAACCACCGAGGTGTGTTCCGATATTCATGTGCTACCGAGGCATCTGTCCTCAGTTTTCCTGCTGTTTAGCTAGCTTACCAAGGATACATGGGACGTGCCTCGATGCCTTTCTTTGGTCAAGAATTTCCCAGAATACATTGTGGTATTTTCAAAAAATGGCGGTTGAGAAGCCGGCAGCATCTACTTCTTCGGCAAATTTCCAGTTTCAATGTTATTTAACTAATTGTTGCTATCAGCCTTATATCTAAAATAATTTTTAATATTTTTGATTGATTAGTTGCTTTGTAGTTGAGCTTCGGTGGTTAGAAGGTATTAACTCGCTTGCAGATTTTTAAAGGTTTTTTAATAATATTTCCAGTTCCATCGCTGAAGGAATGCTGTTACGCTACTATGCTACTATGCTACTGTATGCTACTACGATGGGCAGGACGTAAATAGAGCGAGTAAGCGGGCAGCCGCGGTCACGTGAGTTAAGTCCAGTGTCCTTGTAAGCAAGACGCCTCGTCTACCAAGGCACTGCCTCAGTATGCAAACGACTTGACATTGAGAAACACCCTATGACATGTGTACCTGTTGCACAACCATCACTGGTCAGATTTCTTGTTTGAATGCACATTGTCCAGTCAAAATTAATCTTTAAGACATTTAGAAAAGACAAATAACTGTCTGGTGTCAGTGTAATTGAATGTTGTGGTCTTTACTATCGCAGTTGGAAAAACTTTGACGTGAGCAAAAGCATCTACATATTATTTACGAGCTTTACATTTGCTGCACACATGACAGAGTGCATGAAGGCATTCAAAACACAAAGGTTTTTCTCACAGACTGAACTGATCATGACTGAACACACCGAATAACAAAAATTAAAATAAAAGGGAGAACAAAAAGCATGAATGAAATCTGAAGGTGACATGAGAAAATCACAGGAGAGAAACTCTGAGATGGTCAAGATGCATGGGATCATCAGCATGCAGCAAAAGTCCTCTTAACTACAGTATTTTTCTAAAATAAATAAATGAATACAAAATAATGAACATTAGCATTGATAAATAATTTTGTAAAGATGTTGTACCTCCAGTAATCAGAGTCTTTGTTATAATCTCTGTTTTTATGTAAACACGTTTATATTCTCCCACTGTAATACTTTCATAAAGGCTCGCTATTTTTAGGCCATTTGTTTGTTTTGTCTCGGCCCAGAAAACAGGTAATGTTCTATAAACTCTGAACAAAATCACTGAGATATTCAAGATCCACATGAGGCCTGGATGAGCAGATTAATAATATTGACAAATCCTAATTAGCGTCACGCTGAATCAAATGATTTATGTGAGCAGTTGTTAAGGAGGCAGTGTGTGTCTAAATAGACCCAGAGGCTAGATAATACAGTAATAGCATATGACTCACACTAGCACTGAGACAGAAAAGGATGGAGAGGCAAAGAATGAGAGAATGTCAGAGAAACACAAAGTACGGGAAGGGCAAAAATGAGAAAAAGCAGCGAAATGACACGGTGTTTTACGTGAAGATGCGGTTGAGCGAGCGCCTTCCTGCCCGGCTCCTCCAGTGTCTTCACACTCCAAGTTTTTTAAGCAGCGATGGGATTAGTTTGTAGGATTGTTGGCTTGCATTGTGTGCTGAGAGGATAGGCAGTAAAATCCCTTTTTCATCCACAGCTACTTATCCTTGTCCCTGTGTTGTCTCTTTCAAACAGTGGCGCTTCGCTCTACATGCATGTAATCTAGGTGACACGAAAGAATGAAAAGAGAAGTGACTGTGTGGATGAGGGGAGTGAAAATGGTACAGTTGACAGAGTGAATGAAAGAGACTTAAGCAGTTTTAATGTGAGCTGACTTTACGGTGAAGATGTAGCCCCCCCACCCCTCCCCTCTCCATCCATCCCTCTCTTTCTCCTTGGTTCGTTTAAAAGTGGGATGCAGGCCTACATAGCAGTGCATTTATGTCTGACATCAGCGTGTGAATAATTCATCTTCTACTTCATGCCTGAATTATTGATGTCTGAAAGATTACAGAAACAGAAAACAGCAGTCTGGAAGGAGGGAACATGATGCAAGAGGGAGAAAAGAATTACGATTTCATCATTGTTTACCGTTTCTTTCTGAAACGAGCAATTCAGCAAGTTAAAATAAGACTTTTAATCAGACAAAAAGCTGATTACAGTTGCAAAACGCTAAACAGATATTAAAACTTTCATATGTTTTAATATTAGATGGCTCTGATTTACAAAATAAAAGCATTTCAACCAATTGAACTGCAGTGTGCAATGTAGTGCACAAAATGAACTTGCATGATAAGATTGGGAGTCCAAGCACATATCATATACTTCACATGCATCATATAATTTTTTTGATGATTTGCTACAGAGATATAGATACATACCACACTTAATATTTTAACAGGCGAGCCTCTGAAATAAAATGTAAATTATCTGCATGTAAAAGTGTTGTCAGTGAGATTCTCTGCATAAATCTGAATAATTCCAATTAAGTTACCAAAATCCAGAGATCTTAAATGGAGGCTGTTGCTTTCTGTGGAGCAGTTGGATCATTTTCTCTAATATCACTGGAGTTGAAGCCTGATCTTCAGGGAGAGCAACTAGAGGAGAAATATTAATCCTCATATGATTGTTTTTCCTCTTCACCAGCTCATCCAGTAAGTGAAATCAAACTTTTTCTACTCAGGAGCCAAAAAAACAAGTTTAACTTTCATTTGAACAAAAACATCAGTGCAGTTCTTTATTCTTCTGTTGGTGAGAACATATACTGTACTTGACCTCTGCTTTTAGCCATGCTATAGCACATCTGTTCACCTTGTTAGCATGTCAGAATTCTCTATTTTCACTGCACCATCTCTGATTGTGGTGGGATATTTGGATTGAATCTTTACCTTAAATGTTAACAATTTAGAGAGTATGTTTGGTTTCATATGAATTTTGTTCTTAATAAAACAACACCACCAGTCATAACACAAAGAACAGACATGAAACTGATCACTAATAAATCAGATTAACGCTGTTGAATCTAAATTATGACTTTATTAAAACCCTGTCTCTGCCAGAACCGGTTGTGAAAACGTTCAGCAGGTGTGGAAACCCCCTCTCTTCCTCCCACTTTTCAGGCATTAGATGTCATTGGATTCTGTAACCTTCTGAAACCAACTATCGGCCTTTCGCACCCGTTTCACAGCTTGATTAACCAGCTGAGTGAAGGTGAGAAATTGAGATTTCTAGCCATCATCTCAAGGTTGTTTTGTAATTTTGAGTGTCCCGTGCTGGTGTGGTGGAGTGTGACTCAATAGGAGCGCATCAATAGAACACTCAGAAATGCGACTGCTTGTTTTTATTCTTTATTTAAAGTGTATTTTTGTGTGTGTATCAGCTTTTAACCATAAATATGTGCAGAATCCAAACCTGTCTGGAAAGAGTTTGTACTGTAGTGTGGAATTTTGCCATGACCACCCCCCTGAACACACACACACAGTCTAAACACATCTTTGTTAGATGGTCGAATAAACTCATAAATATATGAATAAGATTCTCATTGCATCCTGCATAATTGGAACCTCCCATTTTTTCTCTCCTTTGTTTACTTTGCTAACCCCGTCCTGCAGAACGAGACCAATGTTCACTGACGTACATCTTTTTGTGGGTGTAACTGTACGTGTGTGTGTGCCAGCTCCGGGAAGGCACGGGGCCCAGACACTTGGAATCGTTTAGTGAGAATTTTGAGTGTGGGAGGAGAGGAATGTGCGCCCAGATAAAAGAAAAGTGAAAGAAAAACAGAGCAAAGAGAGGGGGTGGAGAGCGCAAGAGATAGACATAGATATAGACAGAAGAAGGGCACAGGCTGGGAATGTAGCAGGTGAGGAAGAGGAAGAGTAAAAGACTGAGGAGATGTGCCACCTGAGAGAGAGAGAGAGAGAGAGAGAGAGAAGGAAAAATGGAAATGTTTTGGAGTGGAGGAAGACAAGCTCACATCAAAAACAGGGGTTAAAATGAGGGCAGAGAGTGGGAAACAAAGCAGAGGAGAAAAAGAGGAGAACACAAAAGACGCAGATCTCGAGCAAATGACAGACAGTGGGAGCAAACGGAGAGAGAATAGAAGAAAGAGGCTGAGGAAAAAAAAAAAAGTACAAACTGCCCACTCCTTACCTACTGTTCTCCATTAAGCTGATTTTTTTCAAATGGCTCTTGCAGGTCTCGCTTAGGGGGAACATCTATTCCTATCACAATGCTGCCTACACACACCTCGCAGTGACAGGCAGAGCAGGAGAAAGAGGAAAGAGTGGGGGCCACGAGAATAAATGAGTGAAGATTTGAAAGAAAGAACACTCTGAGATAAAAGGAGCCGAAATCTTCTCATCAAAATGTGCAACAAAATATAAAATGCGACTATAGACAACCAAAGCTCGCTTTATTAGTGTACCGCTGTGAATATGGGAAAGAACAACAAAGTCTTTGCACCAATCAGGAGCAGATCAGATATTTGTGTGGAGGGTATTTTTTTCTCGGATATGCAAAAAAAAAAAAAAAAAAAAAA
>SSNP01000004.1:4156369-4174826 GCA_006937955.1 Pachypanchax playfairii | reverse complement strand
AAAAAAAAAAAAAAAAAAAAAAAGAAATAATAGTGTGTTTCCTTTTTTTCAGAATATCTATGTCTCGATATTTTTCTCTACAGACATACCCTCCTACACTAACAACACATGCTTATGGTCTGTTATTGTTTTTCTAATTTGTAGCAAAGCTAAAAGCTTTATGCAGTCGTACGGCTGTGTAAGTATGGTCTCAATAAATGGTCATTAGGATTGTGATTGTATGAGTTAATCTTCACAAATGAGTGCAGAGTTTCATGCTGTAAATCAGCATCGTCAGCATGTGATTCACCTGAGACATTTAAGCTTGTGCATATGAAAATGATTTGTCTGTAGTTCACAAGTGTGTGATTGTCTGTGATTTGTTGTTTGAAGAAACTGCCTGCCCATGCAAATCTGCAATTGGCCTCCTGACCTGGCTGATGAGCGATGTAGTTTAGTTGGACGGAGTAGACTCTCAAACAACACCCAATCAGCAGCCATTGTTCCCCATCGATGGGGACCAATCCCTTGCCGGGCTCCTGTCTGCAGGTCAAAATGATTTCCATCCAAAATCAATCCCGGGGAGTGTCTTGTGCATCTGGATAGCCGCTCCTCTGTCTTCAAGGGAATAATATGCACAGGCTGCAAATCAAAAACTTTAATGACGACTTAGAGTTCAGCTGATCGATGAGAAGCGCTATTGACCAGCCAGGGTCATGGAATGAACTGGGCTCAGCAGACCTGTGTGGCTCCTGGCAACAAGGCGGGCATGTTCAATCTTACTTGACCTCCTCAGCTGGGACCTTTGACCTCAGGAAACGGTGACCCTGCGTGAACTATCACCTCCAAAGATCAATGGCACTTGACCATCGCTGCAGGCCCCAGGCCCAGAGCACTCAACAGCAGCAGAGAGGGTGGAACTTGGTTGTGTATAGAACCAGGTGTCACCAAAGGGTGAGGTCAATGACAAATGATGATGAAAGATAATTACATTTAAACTTTAAAAGCATGTAAATTTGATCCATTTGTAATTCCATGTAGACTAAAAATTTCTAAACTAATAGCCAGAAACTCTTATTATCGCAACTTTTTCATACATACGTACCTTTACAGTCCAAACTATGTCGCCACACTCTGCTCTTTAGTTATTATTGTTTTGTTTTTGTGTTTTAAAAAGTCTGATCACTAATCATTTTATGTTTGAATGAGGTAGCAGAAGTATCAGGAAGTCAAGCTGCTCTGCATTCTAATAATCAAGTTAAAGTTGTTTGATCTTGTGTTGGAAAAGCTTCCTCGGTCTCTGCTTCAGAGACAATACCGTGCATAGATGCAGCTTTTTAGTCTAAAACCCCTCCAGCGTTTGCTTTGCAGGTGCTACAGACTCTAATATTAGGTTATTCACACACATAAAATAAGCATTTTCAGTCCTTATTCCCACGTGGCAAAGTTCTAAAGTTGGATGAGAACCGCTGGATCTAAACACACACATCGTAATGGCTAAAGACACACACACAAACAAATACATGGTGG
Organism: Pachypanchax playfairii; assembly: GCA_006937955.1. NCBI lineage: Eukaryota > Metazoa > Chordata > Actinopteri > Cyprinodontiformes > Aplocheilidae > Pachypanchax > Pachypanchax playfairii. The sequence continues at coordinate 4,173,317 of SSNP01000004.1, read as the reverse complement.
GTGTAAGAGATGAGGGTGTTATAACAGCAGTGAATCATTAGCAAGATAACAGCAGAACACTGAATGCGTCCTGTTCTGTGAGACTATATGCAGCAAAGAATGTGGAAGAAAAAAAACTCAAACACTGCAGGAGACTTAGTGTACACTTAAAGTGAAACTATGTAGCCTTGAAAGAACAAATGACTCATTCTGTCTTTTATAAATGGAAAGTTAGATTGAAGTGCAAAAAGAAGACATATCCAGTGGATGTTAAATCATCAGCTTTATGGCTAACGTTTGCTAATGCTGGAATAAACTGGATGCTGTTCAGCTTTGTTCACACAAGCACTAAAACCCAGAAGCTCTAAACTTTTTTATTTCTTTTTTTTTTAACTGGCTGCAGTTGTCAGAATCCGAGAGCCCAGACTTTTGTTGACTTAACCTCGCCTGCACACTGAGTCCAGAAAATACTTGAATGAGCTCATGAAGAGCAGAGCAGTGAAGTCAAACAGCAATCACATGTGTCGACAATAGCTGTTGCTTCTTACTCATTTCTGCTTTTCTGTCAGTCTTGTTCCATTCATTCATCTGCATTTTAGGCAGGAAGTTTTTATGTCAGACCGGGACTGTCCAGACTGTCCAGAGAGCTTTTTGTTTTTTAATATTTATTTTCCATATAATTTATATCAGTCAAAAATAACACAGACAACAAAAATTGATTTTAGGATAAACTGTATTTTTTAGGAAAACAAAATGTTTACCACTGATTTATACATTGTTGGAAATGTAACTTCCTTGATGTAAATTCATTTTATTTATGTGTAATGGGTTCAGGTGTTGGGTTTGTTTGTGTTTTAAGTGATAATTTTTTAGTATTTGTCTGTTTCTCTGTTTTACCCATTGCCTTCCACTTCCTTTGTCTGTAGCTCATTATTCACACCTGCTCCTCATGTAGTAATCATCCCACCTGTTCTCACTCACTAATCATCCCTCTTGTAAAAAAACTGCCTGGTGTCCTTCAAATTCTTTTAAGGAGCTACTACTTATTTTTTATCAGCTTATTGTTCCTGCATTTCTTTTCTTTTCTTGCTCCCAGTGATCTTGTTTATCTAGTGTTTTTTAATAGTTGCACCAACACTTTTTCTTCGATTAATGACATTATGTTAATGCAACAGATCAACACTTTATTATCCTAAAGGTATTAGTAGTTTATATAAATATACAACTTTTTGGAGCTGAACAAAATGTTTTCTGTATTCAAGAGATTTGAATCCAACTCACAGCAGCGCTGTCACGCGCAAAAGAGCTTTTTAAAGTTTATACGCACTTTTTTCAAAATATATCAATCATATGTCCCCCGTTTGATGTCTAAAACTTCATTTTATTCAGTGTATCCCCTTTGAATAAAGAAACATGTTTCCTGTCACTTTTGCTGATATAGATGATCTTGTGTACCCATGGCAACTCTGAAACTACACAACCTCATCACACCATAGATCCCATTTTAGTTCCTAATTTCAGAAAATCACATTTCACTTGCTCTCCCACGACATTTAGAGTATTTTTCCGTTATTAGAATGCTTTCAAAAGAAAAAAACCTCCCGGTGGTTAATGCATTTGTGAATGACATAAATGTTTCTCAGCTCACCAACACAAAAGGTGAGTAAAGTTTGAATGAGACTGTGTTTACTGTATGTGTGATAATCCATCAAGGAAGTGAACAAAACAGAAAAGATGCTGACAGCCTCGTCTATGTTCTTCAATCCAGTTTTTGGACTTTTCATGCTTTGCATCACATTGTAGGATCTACACAGGTGTCACTGATGTGTTTCTCTTGTTGTGTGCTCCATGAGTGTACCCTAAACTGTCCAAACTTATTTCTGTTGGCACGAGCTACTGTAAATGTGACAGCCTGCTGTTTCTGAAACATTTCATAGACTCCGTTTGATGGCAGCTGTAGTAATATTGATTTGTAGGATGTAGATGTAATGGATTAAGAAAGCTCTGCTACATATACGACAGCTGATTAGCATTATTTCTGTAAAATTAAACTTAACTGACTTCTTGCTCAACAGAACTTTAGTCCCAAAACAGCAGCAGCCACTGGCAGAAACAGGTGCTGCAGTTTGTCTCCAGGTTTTTATTTTCATTGCCTAAAAGGTTCCTGCTGTATAAATTCTAACCCGTGTTTGTTTGTATGTGTCTCCGTGAGTGTTTGTGCAAGTGAGTGTTTGTGTCTGTTTGTTCTCTCATTTCCCATTTCTCATATCGCATGTCTGTGGTTTCACAGACAGCAGGGCCCATCTCACGAGAGCTGAGGCATGACTCAGACCTACGCAGGCTTGTGGCTGGCTGCTGTGACTCAGAAAGGAAGGGAAAGGGGGGTGAAGGAGAGAGAGGGGGTAGGGAGTTAAGGAAGCAGGGAGGCAAGTAGGGGGACAGAAACCGAGAAGAGTGGAGAGTGTCAGAAATGAAATGTCTTCCCTTCAACCTGCAGGCTACAGAAATGAGCAGCTGGCCATGAATATGGGAGCAGCAGCATCTTTCAACACAAACACACAGTGTGCTCACAAAGAGCAGCGGAAAATAGCAAAAACAGAGGCTTTTTACAACATCTGCTAATTACCTGGAATAGAGCAGGTCTGGGCCCTGGATCAGAGAAGTCCCAGCTGCACGCCTGGAATGGAGAATCACACTCAATGAAATACAGAGTGAGACGAGAGTCTTGGTGAGATGCATTGTCAATAACAGACAAAGAGCTTTACTGTAAGTAAAACAACTCCCGCTGCATCAGGCCCATAGATCGGCTTGTCATAAACACATAGATTTATTGTATCCATATGTGCAGCGGGGAAACAACCAGGGGCCCCAGCCATCCTGCACAACTGGCAGGAATCACAATATCTTTGACAGTCAGTCAGTTTGTTCACCTTCTTCTCTCCGTCTTCACCATCCTCTCCCTCCCTTTGCTCCGTTCTGCAACTCAGAAAAAGAAAGACAAACTCATTTCCATACAAATGGAGTGAAAGCCTGCTGCCCGGGCACCCAATGGAATTGCAAATATTTCATCTTTGCCTGGAAGCCTTGCGCTATTACTTCTTGGCCATCATCCTCTCTGTTTCATTCTCCTTTACCTTCTATCTTTCTGTTGCTCTCACTTCTCGTGCTTGTGTTGACCCCTCTGTCTTTTCATCGACTTAACTCCTGAATCATTCATTGAACAGAAGAACATCCTCCTATAGTTTTACATCCATTACTGTCAGTGAACAGTGGAGAATAACTGAACGTGAGCCAGATTAAGCTTTCAATCAGTCTCTTTGGAGACGTTCTGAGCAACTTTTAGGGGGAGAAATCCATCCAAAAATCTACTTCTGTCTCTTCCATCTCCCTCCTTTTGTGAAGCACCTCTTCTTCCATGCCTCCTTCATAGCATCTGCCCAGTGCCCACATTCTTGAGCCCACATGGTGTCCAGCAGCTGCCAGGTCAATGTAGGTGCTGGAGCACAGATTGCCTGGCGTTGGCCACCTACTCAGGCAAACTGCCAGTTGTGGACAGAGAGAGAGAGAGAGACACCCAGTAGGTGCTGGGGGTAGAGGACTGAAGTGATTTCATGCAGCACAGTGTGTTGGCGGAGCTTTCTAATTACTAATCAAAAGTAAAGGGAAGAGAAGATGAGTTGTCAGGTACTCAGTGATATACAGTCAAAATGTGCATTGGAGCTGAAGTTTTCAAGCTATCAAATAATGAGAATTTAGTTTTGTTTGTTGTGTTACCATAAATGTATTGATAAATGCACTGAACCTGCACATTTCCAAAGAATTCAGTGTTCCTCTTTCTTTTAAGCTCGCCAAATTTTCATTAAACACAGATAAATGTGTTTACTATCTACTATATTTTGCTTGCTCTACATTTTATTCTAAGGAGGAAGGTCCTGGCAATGGGAGTCCTTTACATGGCTGACTTTACCAGCAAAGGGAGGACAGGCTAGGCCCCAGATGGACAGTGTGTAATGTTGTTAGCTATAGTTAGCCAATTTAGTCACACTGCCAGCAGCTCTCATTTCATGATCTAATTCATCTCTATCGCTCTCCTTTCCCTTCTTTCTCCAGCACACACACACACACACACACACACACACACACACACACACACACACACACACACACACACACACACACACACACACACTCCCACACAGGCCAGAGAGGAAGGAGGGAGTGCTATGAGGTGAAAGACAGACAGACATGTGTGTGTGTGTGTGTGTGTGGGTGTGGATGGAGGTGGTGGAGCTACATCAGCTATGTGCTCAGGAGGTTACGCAGGGCCTCCTCACTCAGGAACTTCAAGTTTTCCAACAACTGGAAAAGCATCAAATTTTAATGATGTTATTAATATTTCAGCATCCGATTTTGCCAAGAAAACAGGTTTTCTGCAACAATAAAACACACACACAAAAAAATCAATGCTGCCTCCTCTTTCAGTTTTTTCTTTACTCCTGATTTTTTTTGTTTTTTTTCTATGCATGCAGAGATAAAGAAACGGAGATCAGCGTCTGTGGCTGCATGCCTCTTTGTCTGTACCCCATGTGTGGGAGCTTCTGTCGGTGAGCGTTCTTGCAGGGTGGACATCCTCTTCGTGCCAGGCCGTCTGCACTGTTACTCAGTCAATCCCCTGGAGGTAGGAGCTCCGCTTCAGCCTCCCAAACTCCAGACTGGGTCAGAGGAGAGGAAACGCCACGTGGAAGGAGGTGCAAATCTAGATGGGGCATGAGGGACAAACAGGCACACAAGCACGACTGCGTGTTGAGTGTACGCCCATCTGCGCACACACACATAACAAAAGCCCTGGCTGCGAGACAAATAGAAAGATCGGAATTTTGAACAAAGTCTTGCATTGACGTGGTCGCGTGTCTATTGTGGCGTTGACATGTTGAATCATCAGGTACACACCATAAGGTATCACCTCTGTAAGAAGATGTACACACCCACTGCATGCCTATATGTTTGTCTGTGTGCTCATCCCAGAATGTCAGGCACACCACTGCGACTCGTTTGTTCTTTTTTTAGGTTTCCAACCTGTCTTGCTACACTGCCTCTCCCACTTAACCCACAGAGACCCAAGTGTAAAGGCAATACTGAAATCTGTCATATCTCTCAGCATCTTTCTCTGCACAAATGGTTTGTCAGGAAATTCTCCAGGTGAGTTTACTGTAAGCACGCGTGGGCAGGGTGGTTTACTAATGTTTTTGGATACACTTGACTTGCAGGGTTAGTTGGTTTGGACATTTCTGGCACTGGCATGTTGAGGAGGAGGAAATGTAAATCAGAAGCAAAAGCCGGAGGAGGATAGTTTGTTTAGTTGTTTCCCAAAAAAAAACAGAAACGGAAAAATAACAAATATTCCACCGACTGACATCGAGATCGGACATGACAGTGAAAATATTAGTACATGTCTGAGGGAGGTGAAGTATTTTGGTGTTTTTGTCTAAACTGCCGTGTCTTACTTGAAAAAAGTTAGGCTGTTTTAAAAATAAGTTATTTTAGAATTTGATAGAATAGAGCTGAATCTTTTCCAGTCATGTCAAAATGCAACTGATTTCAATCTTTACTCGGTCAAACCACAACGATCCCCAGATGAGTTTTAAATGTTGACTGTATTTCCTGATGTACAGCATCTGTAGTGCTACTAGAAAATAAAGAAAAACTACCATGTGTTTGTGGTAGTTTTGCATCTCGTTCAAAGTTAACCCATGAGGTTGGGACAGAGGTCTTTTCCCAACCTTCCAGATGAATGTTTGTTTTTCCTCTATGTAGCCTGACACCAGCTCCCCTACAACCCTGCACAGAAACAAGTGAATTTAACACCAACTTATTAGAAATAAGGGGAGAAACAAGTTGAAGAAAGACAGTCGTCATGCTGTTGTGTAATATTCACATGCCAATTAATGAGACAAGATCGTCCAGATTCACTCCTCAGACTATTTTACCCCCCCTCCCCAAAAAAAAAGAGATGAAACTGAACTCTGTTTAAAAAAAAACAATCATCATTTGGTTTAAAGAAAGAAACAGAAATAAAACAACATAGACACAAAAAAAACTTCAGCAATTTGCAGCAAACACCTGTGTTATTTGAAATGATCAAACCAGAGCTGATGGAGCACTTGACGCAACCATCTGCAGATGTGTGTGTGTGATGCTCGTTCGACGGAAGATTAGAAGTGACACCGGCTAACTTCCTGTGATTGTTGAGGACAAACGATGAGGCCTTCTGTGTTTTTGTGGGGGTGGCACATCTGCCACTGGAGGCTAATAATCTGTGTTTGCATGCGTGTTTCTTTCATTTTACTATAGAAAACATAGATTCTGCACGTTTTTGTGACCATATTTGTATTCTTTGCATCTGTGGCTCAGATCGTGCAGAAACGCACAACCGTAAGAATGAAAAAGAAGATTCTATCATTGTGTCATGCGGCCGCATTCAGAGAAGAAATCATTATACCATGGTTTTCCGTAATGAATTAGTGGGTTGAGGCAACCCAAGGCAAGGTAATACAAGGTTAATAATGCAGTGTTATCCCCCACTGGCAGAAATAAACAATCTCCTCTGTTTATTTGCCTTTGCTACACTCCCACGAGAAGCCAGAAACAGCAGGACAGAGGCGTGGAAAGAGGCAAACGCAGGGAACAAAGATAGCGGGACGAGAGTGAGAAATATAGATGACAAATAGATGATGCTTCGTTCCCACTTCGACACCCACCTACCCATGATGCCGTGTCCTTCGATTCGCCTCGGAGACAAATTAAAACAGGTCAACCCACGTTTTCTTTTCCTCTTTTTTTTTTCCCTTGTCCCTTTTTCTTCCTCCACATCTTTCTATCTCTCGGTGTTTGTCTTTCTTTTTTCCACCCACTCCGCTGGCCACTGCATGGGTCAGGATGGGAGTCACGACAGGCTCAGGGATGACCCCCCTCCCCCTCCCTCCCCTCTCTCGCCCCCTCATCAGTCTGTCATTCATCACATCCCACAATTGACAGCTGCCTCCACCAACTCACACTTTCACCTCTGCAATTCTCATGGAAGACGATGGGTTCACATCATGTAATAATAATATATATCTAGTATTTTATACTAGACAATCTGCTACATATTGTGTTTTTGTTAGAAAACTGAGAAATTTCCCAGATGAATGAATCAGACAGTGAGGTCAGCATATCTAATAAAACCCATTTGAACTCCGTGTCATGTGGTTTGATTTAGGTAAAATAAAAAGGAACAACGTATTGAGCTCCACTAAGATAATTTATGTTATGTGCGTTCACATGAGAGCGCATCTTGGCAAGTTCGCCGCTGCAAATTGCACAAATTGGAGGCCAAGGGTTGTCTGCTGAGAAGAAAGCAAGCAAGAAAGAAAGACTCGTAGGTCCTGTGTTGCTGCGAGGGTGAGCAGAAGTTTTCATCCTCCGTGGGAACAGAGGGAATTTTCAAAATCGTATCGCCACGAGAAACAACAGCATGGAGAGGAGAGACAGCAGACTCGTCATGTTTTATTGCATGTGATGGTGTGGCTTCTTTGTGACAGCTCTCCCCACTGGTGACATTCAGGCCCCCACAGTTGTCATCTGATGATCTCATTGGCAAAACTCACACATTAGACACAGATACACACACTCACACACACACACACACACACCTGCCCAGTCGTGACCTCAAAGCTCTTCCTGAATAAACAGTTCTTAGAATGATGCTCTCTTAAGCAGAAAGCAGGTATACATGAGGAGCCCACACATAGTACTTGCAAGCACAGACACACATCTACGCCCATGCAAAAGGTCACATTTGAAAAGTGAGCCATTCCAATTGCTGCGCATGCAACATCCCCCCCCCCCCCCGAGTCACCTGTCGAGCTGTGAAACTGGACAGAAGATGCAGGAGTGGGACGAAGAGGCCAGAAATGCAAATTGGAGTGAGCTGCGGTGTGTGAGTCAGGAAGTGAAGCAGCTAGAAACACAACTCACATGTGAGGCAAGTCTGTGAGATGAGCTACTGAAACCCACCGCAGGGACTCACTAACTAGGTCAGTCACGACCTTTGGGTCTGGTTGAGGATTCCATTTTTCAAAGATAGGCCAGCTTCTTTCCATTTAAGATAGAACTCGTGAGTTTTCACTCTATCATGTCCGCATTAATCTCCATCAGGGGAATGCTCATTATGCCCTACAATCCACTGTGAGCGTTCCCATTCCTCTAGGTTTAGAAGTAAAGTATTTTATGCTGCATGTGCATCACAAAAAAATGCAATTAGAATCTGTTTAATGTTCCCCTGTTGATTCCTTTCCAAAGAGTGATGCTTCTTTGGAATAGATGTTACTTTGTTTAATGGTTAAATAGCAGAAACTGGATTTCGGAGGAGGATGGATGACGCAGTGTCCTTCAATCTGACAAGATTTGGTGTGACTCAAAATGGTTGTTGCACTTGGGAAGAAGGGGATTCAAATGCTGGCGAGGCTCTGGAGGCAAGCTGATGATGTCTATAATCATAAACCACCTTCAAAAAAACTCAAAATGTCCAAGAAAATTCTTTTAAGCAGGTGAATTTCATGCCAAAACTTCAAAAGACAGACACATTCTCCTGCACCAGTCACATCCTCGAAACCACTAAAGGTTTGAAACAATTTCATTTTTCCCTGAAAATAAAAACACATTAGATTTGATCCCTGAATTTTTGCCCACACGGCGCTGAAAACACATCAACTCACAGCGTGCACACACGCAGCACAAACTCACTTGAACTCAAACAGGCACATGTACAGTCATGCACTGCTAAGCACCTACCTGCAGCTTTTAATTGCACTTCCTGTGTTCTTTTTCCACAAAACTTCAAACACTCACCAGTCTCTTTGTTGCCCATCTGGATTATCTCTTACTTTCTTTAAGACACCTTGTTTTGGAGTCTAACAGTAACAACTCTTCTAAATTCTCTTAAAAACAGTCCACTCTGTTCTGTTTACATTCACACAGTCTGTTTCATATGGACAGTCAGGTAAAGATGCACCTAAATCAAAAGCATTTCTACTTGATTAATGCAGGAATTCTTGCACACAAGTGTCACAAGCACAGAAAAGAATACATTCTTTGCACATAGTATGCATGTGATAACATGCATCTAGAATAAAAACCTTCTGTGCAATTAATATGTAAAGCTATAGCAACTGTTTGTCTTTTACTATTTAACTACATGGACACTGCAGCTGGCTTTTAGTCCATTCAAAGGCAAACAGCAGGAGCTGAAGCTTCATCACCAGAGTGCTTCCTTTCACAGAGCCTGCTTGTATTTTACAGTCTTCTGTCATTTTGGGTGGTTCTGAGCCACTACAGTAATTCCACACGTGTCAGCAAAGAAGGAATTAGGTGTGGGTGACTGTAAAATATAATTGCTTGAAAAAAATACAACTATTTCCCCGACTAAGTCATTAACATGTGACGTGTTCTTTCTTTTGTTGCTTTTAGTTTTTGTTTACTTGCCAAAATTGATGAGGGATGCTGACCTTGTTGTAACAATCATAAACGGTGTCTTTTGAAGAAGACAAACATCTACTTACAGGATATTGAGAATGAACATGCAAACAGAAGCTGTGTTTAGGTCCCTTCTGCCAGTAGGAGTACTTAAACCAGTGAAAGCTGATAAAAATATTCTTCCTCGTGTGTGTTTGAGCATGTCTGTGCTGGCAGTTTCCTGCACTTCGTCACTCACAGCTCCTCTGGTTACAGCCTGGCCCCTCTGGGGAGCCTCTGGGGCCCGCAGGCTAAATTAGTTTCAGCAGCACCAGGAACCGGAGTTGCAGGCCCCCATAGCCTCTCGTTGGATTACAGAACTCTGACCCGTCTCTCAGTCAAGGCCTCCCGAAGCCTTTGAAGTTTCTCGTGGCTACTACAAATGAATAATCTACCCCCCCCCCCCCCACCTCTGCCCCCTCACAGAGCCTCCCTTGTCCTTTCACCCTCTTTTTTCATGTCTCTGTGTCTGCAGAGTGAGGTAAGCCTTCTGGTTTGCGATCTCTGTGAATGTCCTCCCACCCACTAGTCTTTGTCCATCTCCCTTTTTTGTCTCTCCACCTGAGTACCATCACTGTTTATATCTATCATCCTTTTTCTTGTCTTCTTTCGTTGAAATTTTTAGCACAGGATGTTCAACTTCTCACCTCATCTCGTGTGTCCTTTGCATCATACAAATGTTTTTGTTTCCTAATTCTCTCTGTTACACTTTGTTCCATCTTCGTCCTCTCCCTCCCTCCATCTTTTGGACTTTGTCCCCAGGGTTTTTTTTTTTATTTTTTGCGTGCCTCACACATTCCTTTGCGCTGACTGGTTGTGTTTACGTTGACATCCTCTGTTCTGCATATGGACGGCAGCGTTGACAACCCAACGACACAGAAGCCCATCGACACACACACAGAAGAACAACCCCAAAGGTTTGACTCACGCGCCTCGGAAGATTAATGCGAGTAAAAGTGGTTCATGCAATAAAACAGGATAAATAGAGGCGACTGCTAGACAACATGAACGCATCGCTTCATGTCTGAATAATCTACTACAACCTTTTTGATTCCGTCTCTGCTAATTACACTTGCTATGCTCTCTAAAGGTGGACATTTTTCATTGACATGCCAGGGACAGTGGGAAAGCTGAAAGTTCAAATGCAACTCAAACACATTAGAGTACATTATGCCAGCAGAGGTTACACAGTGAAGTCAAGAGCTGCCAAACTGTAATAGCGCCCTTAATCATGTACCGCCTGATCCTTCAGCATGAAAGCAGGGGAGGCACAACCCAGATTCATTGATAAATAAATGCATCCAAGTGGATCTTTTTATAGCTCTGGTAGCCAGAGGACAATATGCAGCCATGTGAGCTATGTTTATTTCATTACAAAAGAGTAGTGGAGAGACCAAGGTTGGCAGGGAAAGAGGGATGGAACAAAATGAAGGAGAGCAGCGAAGGCTGCGGCGTGAGGGAGAGCTAAAGCAGCAAAGACTGAAGGGAGCCTTAACAATTTATCTATCATAAGGTCATCGTTTTCCACAGGACGGACGTCACCCATGCGTTACCTTCTAAATGACAGTCAGCACACTCAAATGTCACAGTGTACGGCTCGTATTGTGTAATGCAGCGTTCACACATTGGGCTTGTGCACAATGTAAAAACAGAAGTGGAGGACAGAGTGATCTGTTGTGTCAGCCAAGCCCTGCCCAGTCCATTCCAGGTACGCTGTTGTGTAAGATGCTCCCGTCCCATCCAGCTCCTCACCTAAAACAATCCTTATTAGGTTGTTGATGCTCCTCCAACATGCAACGTCTCCTTTTCTTGTTTTCACTTGTCAGTCTGGCTTTTTGCCTTTAATTTTATAATAACAGGTTTTCAATATTCTGATAATGTTCTTTGGTTTTATTACTAATCTACCATTGTTTAGAGTTTAGAGGATGTTGCCTAAACATGGTATTTGTAGGTTAAACACAGATGTGATCAATCTGGAGCTCCTCCTCAGATGTCCTCCTCCTCAGAGCACTGATTCAGTGTTTGAGCATTCTGTGTGTTTGCGCTAACATGTCCGTCATGCCAGGTCAAAGTTAATTGCAACAAAGATTACAAGGTGTTGCAAACATCATGTGCAGAGTGAATCATTTTTTTAACTTTACTGGCACAAGCAGACACGCTATGACTTCCAGTAAGGAGCCAGAGCTGCACCTCTTTCCCCATCCAGATTTTTTTTTTTTTTTAAATGACACAGATCCCAGTGGATCTGGAACTGTCCAACAAGGAGTTAACACCTCAGATGGAGAGACATGGTGGAGAGTGGTGTGGGAGGAGAAGGAAAAATGGAGGGTGTGAAGGAGAAAAAAGGAGTGGCTGGCAGCAAAAGGCGCAAAGGAGGTGAGCTCAGGGCTGTGGAATCAGGAACTGATCGTTGTTCTTTATACTGCTACACCCCTGCACTACCGCCACTGCAACACCCACACCTCTACCCACGCAACCTCCGCTCCACTTCAGTCAAGCTGGAATGCTGACTTTCAGCCCCCACCCATCCCCTTTACGTTTATTGCAAAACAGTAATAATAATTTTTTTTTAAAAATGGTCGCTGCATCTCAGTTAGAAGCTGCTGCACTAAGTGGCGAGCACTCAGAGTATGAATCATGCTTATATGTAAGGCCACAGATAAAAACCTGTAAATCAGAGACATTTGTCTACTGTGCTGTCTCGTACTTTAGCAGAAGTACCACCGTCCAACTAAAAATATCTCTCTGAGCGGCAGAAGGAAAGTCTGATTCCACATGAGGCTCTATTAAAAACCCACAGATTCAGCAGTGCAGACCTCAGTCTGATTCCAGCGTGGATCGTTTTTGCCTCTAGTGCTGGAGTTTGTACTGTTTGAGACAAGTAAAAATATTCACAGTCTCACTTGGGGGGTGGGGTAGGGTGGGGGGAGAGATTTCAGTATAAGCAATTTGTGCAAAATTGTGTCTGGGGAAATAAAGCTTGATTTTAAAAAATATTACATCTTGGATTTGGAGGAATGGGAGAATTTACAGCCCTGACATGGAGCCGGTTTGCTGCAGTATGTCTGACTCATACGGGAAGCATTTTCTATATGGTTCAAGAGAAAATGACAAAAGTATGTGTTGGTTATCTTCTCTCTTATTGGTTCAACGAGGGCTTTTTCAAGTTAACCTTCCGCCTGAGTTCAAATACTTCAGGCATGACTAGCATGAAGTCCTCAGAAGTGTCACTATCTACACAGTCACCAAGCAGTAATGATAACATCATTTGTCTGGAGGTCATCTCTCGCTGATCGGACAACATTTTTTTTGATAAAGATGAAGATTGAGATCAATACTGGGTTAGTTTAGAAAAACAAAAAAAATCAATTCCTTTGGATCAAGTTCAAAGCCATTTGTTATTTAGTTGGAAATCATTGGTGAAGAATGTAAAAAAAAAGTTAAACTGAACAAAGGAGTCACGGGTGTGTGTGTGTGTGTGTGGGTCATGTGTTTGGAGCGGGAATGGGAAGGCCAGCTTTCTGCTTACCTGTGCACAGTCAGACCGGGAGGGGCAACAAGGACATTCGTCATGAAGCTTGGGAGTAAATAGTGAGGAAACAAACCACCATCTGTCTGCGCCCATTGATTTTCACATGAAAAGCAAATACATCCTTTCTGTTTGCGCTGCCTCCCAGTTCTATCTGCCTGCTGGGCGGGTGCAGAGTTTAAGTTTACCTTTCAACATCATGTTCCTCGATAATCCCGGCGTATGACTGAGTCTCGAGCCTGATGACTCCCTTTTGTAGAGTGTCACTGGCTGAGAAGAGGTTCAAACATGAAAGGCCTTGATCTCTGAATCTCTGAATCACCGTACAGGACTGAATAGAGAGTGTTGCCACAACGGCAGTTTGCTGATGAGGTAGGTAGATAGTCTGTCTGCTCTTTAAACAATGAACAATATGAGGCAGCGACTAGCACATGGTTGACCTGAACAATGGGCAATGAGAAAGACGGTCAAGGATCTGGCTTCTTACTTTCTGATCTTTGAAAAATGCAACGCCCTCGGTCCTTCAGCCGATACACCTCAAAGAGAATCTGTCTGCTCACATCTTTGATAAGTCACAAAGGTGTGTTTGGAGGTAGGTGCTAGGAGAGAAAAGACAGGAAGTGTGAGATGCAGCGACTGATCCTGAGGAAAAGAGAGAGCTTTAATGTCTTGTGTCAGCACCACCTGCCTCCTCTTATGAAATCTTTTCATGTTCCACCCACTGAGTTTCCAATCCTCCACTCTGCCCTTGAACAGACAGTAATTCAACCACCGAATCTAATCCCTAATGTAAAGACCTGATAATTTCCTTTCACTGCCACCATGTAAATGTTTATCATTAAATGGGTGGTATTCACCGAATTGTCACTGAGGGGCGTAATAACTTTTTATGAGATCTGACTAAGGTTTGTGGTTAGATAACCTAACAAAGAGATCCTAGGTGCTCCATGTGTTTTATCCTCCCTATTTGGCTTTGATCATTTTGGTATTTTGCAGCAGACTCTTTAGATATACAGCTGATGCCAAAATGTCATCCATCTTTCTTTTTTTGTTTCTTTTATACGACCGCTGGAGAGAAGGCCTTTTCATTTTGAGAGAGAGAATCTGAAACAGCTCTAACCTTTTTTCAACAATGCCGCCACTTTACTCTGTGGAATTCCAAATTCAACGAGAGCCGTTCCAAAGGCCCTGCTTTCATCAGCGCACCGGTCCTTTGAGAAAGTCTGCAGAATACGAGAGAAAAGGAACGATGAGAGGCATTAGCGATGTGTCGACAAGGCTGGGCTCTGAAAAACAAAATAAAACGCACACCCAAAGGGCTCGTGATGTCTTGTGGCACAAACTGCTAGGACAATGGTAAAATATAACACACACACACACACTAAAAGGGTTGTAGAAGCATCCAACCATAGTAAGGCTGAAACAGTCATTTGAGGCATTAACATGCATTGTTGTACACGAAGATTGCATTTGTCTACATTTGCTTCACTGCTAGATACACTGAAATATTAGCATCATGGACCCCTATAATGTTCCATCATAGGCTAGACAATTCATTCCAGGCCCTACAGACAGTTATTTAATAAGAGGACTCTGACTGTTATTGTGGGGGAACATTTCTTGTGAATGTATCATTTGTTTTACCAGCCCCTTTTTTAAACTTCTCCCACCACCACCATTCCTGTAGATCCCCTCATTCCCCCCCTCTCACAGTCCCCTTCTCGCCTCCCGCTCTCCACATTCCTTGGTGAGTGGGTGGAAAGTTCAATGGGGATGTAGGATCCCAAAAGGGCAGACAGTGTGTGTGTGTGTGTGTGTGTGTGTGGTGGGGGTTCCTCATACAAGAGCACAGTATGCGTCTAAAACCAGGGGATTCTTATCCACTGATCCAATCCTCCTCTTCAGTGTCAGACCAAGTCAGCAGCAGCCCACTGCTTCTGGCAGTGAAGGTGAACACTTGGTGAAGCGGAGATGGCAGAGAGGGGTGAAAGGTCTGCAGAAAGCTCGGTGATATTATATAAATAAATATGTGTTTTTGTGCATCTGTATCATATTTAAAAGTCAGATAACTAAGAGTTGATGATACATGAAAGGTATGCAAAGTGCTCAAGAATGTGCACATATATACATATATAATGTTTAAATAACTATCTGAGAGTCTGATCTCTTTGACTTGATGATAAATATAATGTACACTGAGCTCAAGGAAGTATATAATGTCTGTCAGGAGCTGTCGTGCATCACCCTCATCACCTTTTGTTCCCTGGTTCAAGACAAAAAGGAGGTCTGACAACAGTCAATGAGAGAAGGACCTCTGCTGGTTGTGTCATCATACTACAACTCTCATTTTATTTCTAAACAAACGTCAACTGTGGTGTCTGCTCTCAATGTTTGACTAAATAACAACAGAAGGCTTCATTTTTATTCTAGAAAAATGTGCAATATGAATATTAATACTGGATTTAGTCGCAAAATGAGAGAGATCTTTGCAATAAATTTGGACATTCTTGTTTTACAACACTTGATAGAATTTTGTGACATACTTTACAATCAGTAACTGAAAGAGTAAGACAGTTTGGGTCTTCTTGTAACTACCATTTTGTTGCATTTCCTCTCTTTTGTTGCACTGTTTACCTCCAGTTTTGTCTTTTATTTGTTTGCAGTGAAAGCAAACACACTTGTTTTAGATGCAGCTCTGGTCCGTGGGCCGCGAGTGTAGGAGACATGCAGGAAGTGGTGGGCGAACAGCAAACTGTATTTCCCCTTCCTGTCTATGTCCTCGCTCCCTGCCTGACTGCCCTTTGGCTAATAATGTAACTCTAAGCTACCCACCACACACCCACATGGCCATTGGGAGCTGTTTTGCTCTAGAAATCTCAGATGCACATGGACACACATACATGCACAAAAACAAAAAACAAAACACACACTCAGACCCATCAGCAGATGCCAACTGATATCACTGTAAATAATTAGAAGCTAAACGAGCAGGCCTTGTATTAAGTTGCAAAGTGTACGGAACAGTTTGTGCCCCCGTGATGGGCTTTTGAGCCAGTGCACAAGTTCCTGTCTTCGTTTCTTAACTTGTAGGTACACACACACACACACACACACACACAGTTAAATAGGTGTGCATCACTCTGTCAGTATGCAAGTCACAGTTGTGAGGAGGTTATGTACAGTCTGCATGCAGAATGGGACAACACCATTAGCATGCTAAAAGGTTCTCATTCTTTAAGTTGCTGCATTGCATCTACACATAAACACTAACATATGCAGTGCACACTCACAGTCACACAAATTATTGATGTGCCATTGCAGCTAGAAATAACTAGTAATATCTATTTGCTATTTTTTCCCTTCGCCCTTCAAATGGGTCTGATATTTTTGAAAAAAGGCTCAAAAAGTGGGCCAGAGAACTCAGCGCTTACGTTTTAAGTATCTGTCGTTCTCTCTCTCTTTGTTCAATTTACTGCTTACACATGTGGCACAGCCTACACACACACACGCACACACACACATGATCCATGTTGAGTCCTTATCTCCACCTCCCCGGTCATCCAGCTCGTGTGTGAGAACAGAAAGAACACATGCTGGCATGAATCACAGTGAATCATGCAGCCCAAATAGCACCCAAAGAGAGGTGTTGCATTTAACCAGGACACGGACTATTTATAATGGCCTGGGTGGGCACGCTCTCATTATAGGCCAAAGGATGCTGACAATGGACGAGCAGATGAGGGGTTAGTGAGGTACTGACTCTCTTTTAAATGTCACAGGCAATGTATCTTCTTATCTGCAGGCTCTTGAGGTAGCAGTCTGTCTGAACACAAAGCTGAGAAGCAAGGCTGAGTGAGCTGAAATAACAGGGGGGAGGAGGGGGGGGGA
>SSNP01000004.1:4143524-4156359 GCA_006937955.1 Pachypanchax playfairii | reverse complement strand
AGGTCCTTTTATTCAACACAATCATTTCTAAATGAGGGGGGGGCAGACGTGCCACAGACAAATATACATTCTATTCAGCTTTAGTGAAGAACAATGAAGAACACCGGTGTTTATTTTTTTAATCTGGTTAGGTTCAAGCCAGCTTAAATGTACAGTGTGTAAAACAAATTCCAGCACTTATTAGAAACGGACTAAAATAAACTTTCTAAAATGCGAACATGACAGCAGAGTCAAACTCCCTTGCAGACCTCTGCCTAACAAGCTTGTTATAGTCTAATTAGTGTAACAAGAAGCTGAAAAATAAACAAACATAATTATCATATCAAATACATTAGCTGTTTGGGGGTGGGGTGGGGTGGGGGGGGGGTTTGATGGACTGATTTGACAAACACTTTGTTCTTGTTGTGCTTTTTTTTTCTGGCTTATTTGCTTTCCCCAAATGCCAATCATCTCCAGTGCTTTGCATCAGGACAGAGATGAAAAAAGAAATGTGGGCTCATCAATCCTGTAGAAAACTAGCATTAAAAATACACCGTGTCTGATTTTGAAAGCGAAACACACACACGCACGCACACGCACGCACACGCACACACTTACCAAATAACCGGGCAGAAAACACATTTTAGGTGAAACAGCTCCAAGAAGCAATCAGCGCCTGAGCAATTACATCAAGTGAGCTGATTAGATATTGATTGAGGGGAACCAGACACCTGACCAGAATTTGCAGATCCCCAACACCCTCATTACAAATCAGTATAAGATCATAACGTTTCAACAGCAAAATGATGATGGTGAGAGATAAAGAAAGACTCTGTGACAGTTAATCTTTCTTCCCCTTCATTTAAAGAGGAACAAAAGATAAAAGGAGGAGCCGGTGTTTTATCAGCCAACGTGTGGACTCATGCCGTAAGGCTTTACCTAACCAACTGTTGTCATGGCAGCAACTTGTCGTGTCATCTGCATCTCACCTTGAGTGAATGGAGACCTGCGGGACATGTGCTCTCCACAGGGAGGATGTGGGAAGGAGGGGCCGCCATAAAGTGCATGTGCGTCAGCTCGACGATCAGCTGGGGTTTACGTGCGTGTAAAAATGACGTCCTCAGGACCACATTTTCACCACAGAGACAAAATCAACAACCTTTAAAGAAAATGGAGTCAACCAGGTTTTATTCTAGCTGAAAAAATATATGTATGGCCATCACTTAATGTCAAAGTGGATGAATCTCCTGTTCTTGTATTTTTTACAAAGTTATTTTGATAGTTAAATGTGCTCGTCATCAGCCATGAATGAAAGGTTACAACCACTAAGTTTAGGCCTTGATGTGTTTGAGCTGTAACAGAAACATTCATAGATAAGATGATGAAGATGTTAAACCAAATAGCCTAAATATTTCTCTGCTAAACAGCATTATGGAGAATTATTGAGTTTAAGGCTTTTGAGCATCTGCAAAACAGTGAATTAAAATATATATGAATAACTTTTCATTTTACTAAAATGGACACAACAGGTACAAATATATATGTGCTTGTTTCATTCCTGATTAGAAGCATGCAGTGGGAACAACAGATGTGACTGCATGTAAACACATGATTGTGTGTTAAATGTAGGACACGTACAGGAAATAAAGACATGCACAGTTTACAGAAGCTGGGTTGAAAGGATTTTTCCCTTTTTTCATGACTTCAGGTTTGTCTCTTCTCTGCCTGTCTCCTGGAGAGTTGGACAGATTTCTTTCCGCTTCGCCTTCCGAAGTCGTCTCTCGAGTGTTTCTCCAATAAAAAAGCTCCGTGTGTGTGTGATTGTGTCTGTGAATGCACGTGTGTCTCCACAAGTTTGAGCCTGCTGAGGAGGGTGGCAGAGGCACGGCAGGTTTCCATGACAACAACTTTTTTTTTTTTTTATTTGCTCTTGTCAGTGGCGTTGGTGGAGTAGACAGAGACAGAGAAAGAAACAAATAGACAGATGGACAAATGGACACAGAGACAGATTGATGATAGACAGATAGGTAGATGCTATAGATATAGACAGAGATAGATAGAAAGGCAGACAGTGAGGAGAGTCTGGCACATTTATTAAGAAGACAGACCAGTGGGCCGAGTGCATGGGCAGGCGGAGGCAGCTGAGTCTTACGCCTGCTTGTTTTCCTTATTTTAGACAGAACTTCTCTTTGTATACACCCCTCCCTCGTTGGAAGACAAGGAACCAGCAAATAGCTTGCAGCCATCCAGAAATACTGTCGGATCATTGTGAACTCACTTCCTTATAAAGAAGCAAACACATGGAACAATAGGAATCTCATATGCATGAACAATCGCAGTGGGTGGGTGTTTGTCTCTATGAGCTATTGGGTAATATCTAAATAATTTGTCACATGAGGTAAAACAAAAAAAAAAAACAGAAACGCAAGTCTATCATAAGATGCTTCTGTGGTGGGCTGAAACGGTGCCCAAATGTAAAATAAGTAGCAGTGAGCGAAACAAACTCAAACACCTGCAACTGAAACTTCTTTGTTGACCTTCTTTTGATTGATGCTGAAGCCACACGTATCTGACGCCCACCTTGAGCGGCGGAATGGCCCCAAAAACATAGTCACTTTCTGTCTGTGGCACGTACAAAGGAACGAGGGATGCACTGAATTTTATACCCATTAGTATGCATAATTAATGAACACTTGCTGTAAAGAGGACTCTTGTCTTGGTGCATAAGATGTAGAACGTGCACGTGAGAACTTAGCTTAAACAGCGCAGGATCACAGGTTCAGAACAGAAAGTGTTTTCATTAACAGATAAAAAAGGTAATTTGAAAGTTGAATGTTTAACAGTTTATCAGAGCCTTTGGGGAACTTTTATTTTTTTCATTTTCTTGCTGTGCAACCAGGAAACGTGTATAAATAGATCAAATGCAACGATATTACCTTTTGAGAGGCTGTAAAATATTTTTTGAGCTTTTTTGATAAAACAAATAATAACAAAACAGAAAAAGACCCCCATTATTATAAATCCACCCCAAGGAGGACCTTAGTTCTTGTGTAAGATACCCAACTTAGCTTTGATTATACAATCAAATTTTTAGTCCACTAAAATACATATAGACACATTAAAAACACTGTTTATGCTGAACCACCTGAATCTTACACCCGTCTCATGAAGTGAAGTTAGTCATACAGCGACTATTCATCTGCAGAACACACAGGCAGAAATATTCAGTTAAATCAACACAAAAAATACACAATATACACAGCTGCATTCATTCTTTATTACTCTTGCATGCTTTATTCCCTCAACAACAATTCGGGCACGCACGTGCACACATTTGTGCACAGCGGTAGACTGTCTATCGGTGCGGGGAATGACTCACCTCCTCCACCTGGAGTAGAGCCAAGCCTTTCTCGCCTCCTCCCCCTTCATCTGTGTGAGCCCTTCACTTCACTCACTCGGGCTCCTCTATGGAAGCATTTCAATCATTCAAATTAGCTGTAATCACAGCCGAAGGCATAGAGTGGGAATGGCAGCACGTCACTCCACGTACTTGAGAACACTTAATACATTGATTTTATATTGAGCATGCTGTGATTCAAAAAGGGAAGCTAGGCAGGAAATAAATAAGCTACCCAGGCCGAGCCTTTTTCTTATGCTTTTTTCCCCCCTCGTGTATGCTTTCAAGACAAAACGATGGAAGCGGGAATGAGGGAACCAGCTTTTTATAATGAGCAGCGTTAAGTCTCCTTTCAGTTTTTCTGGGATGACATGTGAGAAGTGGCACATCAGTAACACCAGCTGCAGCCTTCGCTTAATGACACAAATTATTGGCCTGTTAATGGGCAGCTTAGCCTTGAGTGTTCAGTCTGCAACACCACTGTGGTGGGGAGGACACTGGATCAATCCCTGCCTCCTTGGATGTGCTGTAAAACATGGGCTGCATCTAAAGGACATCTTGCCCACATTGCTGTCTCTCCCCATCTCTTTCCAATCCATACCAGCCCCCAGAGACTCATATTAGGAGACTCCTACACTCGCCCCTCCCACACCTTTTCCCACCTCCACACACCACCCCCAGAACTGCTATCTGTCCACCTCCACACTCAGCTTGTGGACAAACCCAGAATAACAATGTGATCTTGCCTCTTAAAGGTACATGGACATCTATTAGCATCATCTGTTTTGTTTTAGACTTGCCACACATACATATGAGCCTTGTTGAATTAAAAAACAAAACAAAACAGGAAAACAGCCACTTATGCATGTTCATGTAATGGATAGACTTTTCAGAACATAAGTGCTAATATTTAAAAATGCATTGATTTGTGATTTGCAGAAAATAATCATCAGGGACAAACAATGCAGGCGTCACATCGGAGCCTCTGCAAAGCTGCGGCCCTGGAATACCAATCAGCATCAAACAGGGAGTCAAGTACAGGACACAGCACTTATAGGATGCAGTCAATGAACCTCTCAGTGAGGGCATTGGCCCATACTCAAATCTGCATGAGGAGGCCTCCACTATGGCTTGCTTAGAGTGCCCCCTTCAGTCATTTCAATAAAAATTTTAACAAAAAAAGAAACAATAGTCAATGGTTGGATTACAAAAAACAAAAAAACATGTCAAGTTGTGTTACTAGCCCCCTCTTTGACTGCTTCATTTATTTCCCAAACCTATTGATGCCTTTTTCTTTTATTAGAACAAAAGACAGAATAAGATTTAACAAATGCACCAGAAAATACCATTAAATATAAGCATTTAATTATTTGATACCCCTTTGTTGTAGGTATTCTTCTAAAGCAGCTCAGCAAGAATGTTTTGCTGCAAGTCACCTGACTACAGTTGCCACTGAAGCTCGACAGGCTTGAAGCTTGCCACAATGGAAAACTGTGGTGTTGCACAGGAAGCCATGAGGTGCACTTGTGTAGGTGGTGCTGAGGTAGAAAAGGGGTAGTTCAGAAGTTAAGAGTGCTTACTGCAGCACTATCTGCTGCTATTTTTAACCCCACTGTGGTCTTAAATTTCTAGCTTTTAATTGCCTGCAGCAAACCCGCTTTGTTTACAGGCAGTTGATTCTAAACAGCCAAATTTCTGCCTATTTTAAATTAAACTACAGTGCCTGCAAAAGTATTTAAGTATTCTACTCCTCTGCAGTTTTTTTTTCCATAGTTGCACTATTAATCAGAATTAAAATTGGTTTTAGAAGTTTACTTCATGTTGCTGAACAATGCATGCATGCAACTTTAATGATGCAAGAGGAAAAAATATAAAAAGTAAACAAAAGCATGTATAAATATTTATATATATGAATATAAGTATGTAATAGATGGAGAGCCTTCTGCAGGATTTAAAAACCTTGAATTTACTCCTTTTTTTACTTTTACTTGTGCAGCTTCAGAGTTTCAGTGATGGACACTCAATTTTCTGCTGTGAACATTTATTAATATCATCATCATCATCATTACTGTTATTATTGCTCTCATTACCTGCTCTGTGATTTTTAGTTTTCTGTCTTGTTCAGCAGATTATCAGTTATAGCATATAACCATATAAAAATTGAGTTAATGCTACGCTGAAGGAGTTTTGAAATGTTTAACGTCCATTGTGTACTTGTACCAAAAGCTCTTTTGACTTCATTGCATACCTTTCTGCAATTGTACAAAATGGGCCTTTTCAAAATAGTTGTGTGAGTCATGGACATGCTACATACAGACTGAATAGACATAATTCTGACTTCTCTGGATTTTCAGCAAGGCCAGTTCACATTATACAGCTGTGAATGCAATCATGCACTTTTGCAATTTTCTTAAGTTTATTTTTTTCTTTGACTATTTAGTCAAGGTTTAACACATTAAATCTTACACCAATTTAAATTACAAGTATAAAATGTAAAAATACATATTAAAAAAAAAAACTGTTTTTAGAGTATTTTTGTTACCTTCCATTTTACATTCTGAATGTTTAATTTATGATCCTTTCTGAATAAAAAAACAAGCTGTGGAAAGTGTGTTTTCAGTTTCCCACAAGAATTTTCTTGGGGATGCACGAGCGCCATCTGGTGGAGTACACCTGAATAGCATGAGTTTGTTTCCAGTTTTGAAAAGAAAGTGCAGTAAAACCACATTGTTTTTAAAATCCGTATTCCAGATAACATTTATGAATCTTAATCATCAGCCAAGGCCTAATCACATCAATTCAAAAAGTTTATTATTACTACTACTACTAATGTTAATAATAATACAATAAAAATAATAATAATAATGATATACGTATGTTGTCTTTATGAAAAAAGTACACTTAAATATACTTTAGCTTTTATATTGAAAATGTGTTCATTTATTCAATGTAGACAAACATAAACAAAAACATTAAAAAACAAAAGATAAAATAAGCTTGAGAAAACAGAGATGTTGCAGAACGTCAAGGCCTCAAAGGGTTTCAGGTTTAGTGTTGAGTGGACCCAACAGTCCAGACAAGTAGCAGTTAAGCAGGTATAATACATTAAATGAACCAGAATGGTAATCTATAGAAAATAAATACTAGAAACGTGTCAAACTGAGAATAAACACTAATAATAAAATCTATGATGTGCAGCAGGGCTGACTCAGTTGCTTTGGACCTCAAAGTTTTTTTGTAATCCACATGCACATGTCAGCAAGCAAAAGTTTTAAGGCAATTCTTATTTTTTGCTGTTTTAATTGTAAACAGGGTTTACATACAAAAAAACTTAAATCTAGACTTTTCTACGAAAGACAAAGTGAAAAGTGATGCAGGCCAAAAGACTGTGTTGCCCTAAGATCCAGTGGCTTCTTGCTACTTTTCTGATGATTTCTCCTCTCTGTCCAAACAGCCAAAGTTGAGCAAGATACGCATCATCACTCACTGGTCAAACTACTCATTTCTACAGCAACATAGACCTCAGCACAAGATAATTAATTTATTTATCACAAAAGTAGAAAAACTGTGATTCTATTCTATTCTATTGCAGTCTAAACACTGCAATTTTATTCTAAATTTATATTCAAGTTAGAAAACCAAGTTTCATTTAGTTGTGCCTGAGATCTTACAGATTCTTTTGCGAAACAAATAGAAACCACAATTAAACAACCACTGAATAACAAATTTAAAGCAAATGAATTTATAATTTCACTACCAAACAAAACAAATAACACAACCTAAACAGCTACAATTTTTTTATGTCTGTCTGGAATATAAAATATCATAAAACTGTTTAAAGATCTGCCAGCTTTTTTTAGGAAATTTAGCAAAAAATTAAAGATACTGACAAGCACAAATATATTTATTTTGACTGTGACGAAGTGTTAAAAATGCAAACAGAAAACAGTCTCAATATCATAAAACTAAACCTCATGTTCCTGGAGGCAGATCCTTTACAGACCTAATTGTTGCTCAAACACACAAAGTGAACTTTGACCCAGTGGTAGAACAGTTTGTCTTCCAGTGGCAGAATCTTCTTAAACTTGGATTTGAATAAGGTAAAGGTGATTTAATATTTTCATAATAATGCATAAGTTGGGAACAATCATAAAAACCTATTAAAGCTGGAGCACCAAGACAAAAAAAGGAAACAAGGGACACAGTGGGGAAGAACAGAATCTGGAGAGACATTAAAGGAACTTGGGCGTCTGTATGGACACAGGGATGATGAACAGATGAGCTGATTACAGAAGAATGACAGAGAAACAAGGAAGCTGAGAGAAAGTGATGGTCATTGACCCTGAAAAACAACAAAAACCAGTGTTTGATTAACGTCTTTTCTTTCCTGCATAAACACTGTAACCACAGATAAATAAAGAAAAGACTACATTGTATATATATTTTTTATTCTGTGACAGAAGTCATGTAGGAGACATTTAACAGATGTCTTGTTGCTCCCAAAAAAGCAGGACTAAACTCAATCAAATCCAAGTTACATTGTATATTTTATAAATGTCAGTTTTGTCTAAAATACTTTATAAAATCAATAAGGAGCATCTCAGTCATCAGATCAATATTTCTGCAGTTTATACAGACTCTTATACATGGTGACATGATCAATGTAACATGTTACCAAGAGGCTTTTCATTGTCTTTCCTTATGAGATCAATCAACTTTCTGTTTTCTGGTATCTTGGTGTACTTATGCAGCATGTCACCATTCTGCAGTGGGATGCTTGCAGACACCACCCCGTATGCCTTCCCATCTTCACAGACTAACGGACCACCAGAGTCTCCCTGAAAGAAACACACACAGGAAGTGGTGACTGTCTGAGGTAGCGTGAAAAGTGTGAAAAATACATAGTTTTTTTTTTTAAAGATTGTTTGTTAATTTGATTAACAATTAAAGTATTTGTAACGCACCTGAAGTGGTCCCGTCTTTCCCACAGAGCAGTACACATTCTCTTGAGCACAAATTTTTTTGTCTGTGAGTGTCACATTGACTTCCATGAGTGTGAAAGACATACATCTGCTACCCATGTTTGTCTGTCCCCAGCCAGAGACTGAGCAGGATTTTGGCAGTGGGCACTTATCTTGGTCTGCCAGAGTGATAGGTTTTACAATGTTGCTAAAATTTGCCTTAGAAGACAGCTAAAAAGAAAAAAAAAGTATATTTAACACAGTGGTAACATCATAAGGTTGAAGTGTTTTTCTTTTCTTAAAAAATAAAAAAATAAACTTTCTGCTATCAACTATGGTTATTTTAGGGAAGCATCACCTTAAGCAGCATGATGTCTTTTCCAAAGTCATTACTGTGGTAGCCCTTATGCGGAAATGCTTGTTTCACAGAAACACTCATCTTTTGTTTGTCATGGTAATTGTGTAACCCTAAAAAAACTTGGTAGGACCTACAGAAAGAAAGAGATCAAATAAGTCTTTTTTGTAATTAAAATGATTTTGAAATTAAATTTTCTTTATACTCACTTGGCTTTGCAGTGGGCTGCAGTCATCACAAAGTCTTCACTCAGGAGGAATCCATCACAATGTTTTACTTTATTCTGGCAACTTTTCCATTCCAGAAGCACCATATATGGTCTACTGTGTGGTACAACCTCGTGGCCTCCAGTGATTTCATCTGCATGAACTGTGTGACACATTTTTATCATGTGCAGTTTATAATATTGAGGAAACTGTTAATGCAGCTGAAAATGAGTCATAATAAAACTAATAGCATCAAAAGCAAAACACTACCATACTTATTTATACTTTATTATGACCATCCTGAAGAAAAGTCATAAAATCATTTCTCATATTCAGTCAAATAAGTCAAATCTCCCTCGACATCAGCCCAGAATACAAACTCAACGTCTGCACAAAAAAAGCGAAAGACCACATGTCACCTTGACTTCAGTAGTCATGAAGACCTTTGAGCGCCTTGTGCTCACGCACCTCAAACAGATCACAGACCCTCATCTGGATCCCCTGCAGTTCGCCAACAGAGCAAACAGGTCTGTAGATGGTGCTGTAAACATCCCTGCACCATATGTTCCATCTGGACTCCCTGGGATCCTACTCAAAGATCCTGTTTGCAAACTTCGGCTCTACATTCAACACAGTCATCCCAGCTCTTCTGCATGACAAGCTCTCCCAGCTGCATGTGCACAACTCCACCTGTAGGAGGATCACAGACTTCCTCACCAACAGGAAGCAGCACGTGAAGCTGGGAAAACTGGTTTCAGACCCCCAGACCTTCAGCTCTGGATCCAAGGCTACATTCTTTCTCCTCTATTCTTCTTACTGTACACCAAAAGCTGCACCTCCAGCCATCAGTCTGTCAAGCTCCTGAATTTTGCAGATGACACCAACCTCATAGGACTCATCCCTGAGGGTGATGAATTCACTTACAGGTTAGAGATTAACCATCTGGTGTCCTGGTGTCAGCTGCAGATGGTTGTGGACTTCAGGATAAACTCATCACCACTCGCCTCCATCACTCTCAGAGAGTGTCCAGTGGACACAGTGGAGTCCTTCCGCTTCCTGGTTACCATCATCACTCAGGACCTCAGGTGGGACATGAACACCGGCTCCCTCACCAAAAAAGCACACTAGAGGATGGATTTCCAGCGGCAACTGAGGAAGTTCAACCTCCCGACATTGATGATGGTGCATTTCTACACCTCCATCATCAAGTCCATTATCATCTTCTCCATTACCATCTGGTACACTGCAGCTTCAGCCAAGGACAAGGACCAACTGCAGCATATCATACACTCTGCCAAGAAGGGGATTGGCTGTAACCTTCCTTCCCTCCAGGACCTGTACACTTCCAGGGCTCTGAAGTGTGCAGGAAAAATTGTGGCTGATTCCTCTCCTCATGGACATAAAATCTTTTAAACTCTTACCTCTAGAAGAAGGCTTCTGCAAATGTCTAGCTTGTGGTTATTTGTGTAAGCCTGCATTTATTAGCAATGTCCAATAGATGGCACTGTTGTCTAGCCAGTGATGAGGTCGAGCTTCCGCTCATACAGAAATCTAGGATTTTGGCCCACATTTTCCAGACATTTCCGAACATTTTATATCTAAAAAAAACCTTAGGAAACACTGATTAACAGACCTTTCAATCTGTCTGCATCAAAATTTGGCTGGTTCAGAGCTTAGTGTCTTGCTTCAGACTCGCACAGCTTGGGGTGTGTGTGTTTAATCTGCAGGGGCAGCATGGACATGCCGGGCACTTTCTGGTTTACCCTGTTACATCACTATGCGTGTTTCTCAATGTCAAGGAACCTCATCTTGATGCCTTGGTCTCGCCTCGGTTGCCTCAGAGATACATCATCAGGGACTGCCAAGGCATGCTCCAATGTTCATGTGCTAGAGAGGCATCTGACATTTAGCTAACTGATTAAGGATACATGGCTAAATTTCCTAGAATACAGCATGATATTTTCAAAAAGATGGCATATCAGGAGCCGGCAGCAGCTACTTCTGAGGCAAATTTCAAGTTTAAATGTAAGTTAACTAACTGTAGCTATAGGAAGGAAATAGCATCACAACACTGTTAAAAACTCCAAAAAGTTGATTTTGCATGATATTGGACCTTTAAAACTGATATTTGTATTTATACAAGCTGCTTTCTGTTTGATCTGAAACATTACAGGGTGACAAAAATGTAAAAACAGAAGAAATCAGTATGGAGGTAAGTACTATTTCATAGCATTGTATGAAGAAAAAGTTTTAAAAAGCAACAAAAAACAAACATGTAAAGTCACAAGTTTTACGTGGTACTTGGTAAATGCACACACCAATAAAGACTCACCCTGGTCATTAACAGTCAGCACAAGCATTAGAACTGCCAGGCCGCAATAGATCAACATGATGAGATAACGCTCCAGTTCCTCTACTGAAGAGGGGTGACAAACACCTCTGACATTTTCACTTTATATGCTTCTTCTTCTCTGAAACAAAAGGAGGAGCTTGTAAAGTCTGCATATGTAGATGACACCCTGAACTACACTTATGAGACTCCTCAGCCCCTCTGAAGAGGCTACGTGTAACTTTGACTCAAACTGACGTGAAACCAAATTATTATATTTAAACTGACAACAGCATAGGTTAATTTTAGCGTGACTGATTTAACTTGTGATTTTATCTCTGTGTTTGTGTGTATGTGTGTGTCAAGCACCTTGATCTGTCTTTCCATTGAAATAGGCTTTATAAATAAAGCCTGATTGACTGATCGATAGTGGTTTTCCTGTTAAAATTTTGACACAAGTGCATAAAATTTCCACAGCGATATGACACTAATAATATGAACAGGTCTGGCGGCCTGTGTAAACTCTAACAGACATTAAACTTATCAGGGATGATGACTGCATTGTTTGTACAGCTTTGAATAATTTTATTACCACAGTAATGTACAGGAAGGTATGTCTTACACGCTACACCTACTCCCTTTTCAATGTGGCAGAACACAAAGAACAAATAAAAACAAACTGCAGAATGATAATGTAATTGAGGATTTTGAATTAAAGAAGGCCATAGAAGTCAGGTTTTAGATTGCACTTTACATCTGCGCTTTCATGTGATCAAGCACCTGATCCAATCATCCAAAACACATTTTAATGCAGGTGTAAACAGGGTAGAAGACCTAGGTTGAAAAATTTGCCACAGTTGGAGCACTGAATTCAGTGTTAATTAATTATTAGGCCCGAGCACTGAAGGCGGTGCGAAGGCCTATTGTAATCGTGTAGTTTATTATTCTAATTCTTAATTCTCATGGCCACAGACAGTGGACTTGTGTTTATCTCAGTGCTACAACATCATAGGCAAGAACATGACATGGTCATTAATAAACAGCACTAAATTGCTTTAAGTCATGTGATAGATTCCAGTTTGGTCTCAGTTCAGACTGCAGCTGGTTGAGGCAGAAGGTCTGAGTTGGGTTCTGCTGGAGGTTTCTTCCTCTTTAAAATGAGTTGTTCTTCTCTGTTATCCTTTTATGCTGCTCAGGAGGGGGGTGTTGTGTTTAATTGAAGATTTAACACAATCTGCTGGTGTCAAGGTATGTAGTAAATGGACCCAATTGCAGACAGGACTAACAGAACACAGGTTTTAATAAACAATAGCACAAGCTGACAATAAAGAACTTAAAACAAGGACTATCTTACAAACAGACCACAGTTTGTGAGACTGAAGAGTTGTATGTCTGACTAGGTGATCAGCCGTTCAGGAGCACCACAGGGGACTGTACTCTCACCATTCCATTTTCCCTCTGTACACCTCAGACTTTCAGTACAGGTCAGAGTCCAGAAATACTCTGATTTAATCTGTAAAGCACTTTGATAAACTTTGTTTGAAAAGCGCTTTATAAATAAAGTTTTGTTGTTGTTGTTGTTGTTGTTGTTGTTGTTGTTGTTGTTGT
>SSNP01000004.1:4119686-4143473 GCA_006937955.1 Pachypanchax playfairii | reverse complement strand
AGATTGCACTTTACATCTGCGCTTTCATGTGATCAAGCACCTGATCCAATCATCCAAAACACATTTTAATGCAGGTGTAAACAGGGTAGAAGACCTAGGTTAAAAAATTTGCCACAGTTGGAGCACTGAATTCAGTGTTAATTAATTATTAGGCCCGAGCACTGAAGGCGGTGCGAAGGCCTATTGTAATCGTGTAGTTTATTATTTTAATTCTTAATTCTCATGGCCACAGACAGTGGACTTGTGTTTATCTCAGTGCTACAACATCATAGGCAAGAACATGACATGGTCATTAATAAACAGCACTAAATTGCTTTAAGTCATGTGATAGATTCCAGTTTGGTCAGTTCACTCAGTTCAGACTGCAGCTGGTTGAGGCAGAAGGTCTGAGTTGGGTTCTGCTGGAGGTTTCTTCCTCTTTAAAATGAGTTGTTCTTCTCTGTTATCATTTTATGCTGCTCAGGAGGGGGGTGTTGTGTTTAATTGAAGATTTAACACAATCTGCTGGTGTCAAGGTATGTAGTAAATGGACCCAATTGCAGACAGGACTAACAGAACACATGTTTTAATAAACAATAGCACAAGCTGACAATAAAGAACTTAAAACAAGGACTATCTTACAAACAGACCACAGTTTGTGAGACTGAAGAGTTGTATGTCTGACTAGGTGATCAGTCGTGCAGGAGCACCACAGGGGACTGTACTCTCACCATTCCATTTTCCCTCTGTACACCTCAGACTTTCAGTACAGGTCAGAGTCCAGAAATACTCTGATGACTCTGCAGTTGTTTGTTGGATCAGAGATGGACAAGAGACTGAGTACAGAGAACTGGTGGACCGCTTTGTGTCCTGGTGTTCGAACAATCATCTCATCTTGAATTTGAACAAGACAAAGGAGATGATTGTGGGTATAAGAGGAGCAGCAACATACCAACACCCATTTCCATCATGGGAGAAGAAGTGGAGGTGGTGGAGGAGTATAAATACCTGGTGTTCACCTGAACAAGTGACCAACTCACGAGGTTTTGCAAACAAAATATTTGGTTAAAGATATCATCGTTTTTGCCCAAGCCCAGTTACATTGGTTTCTTTTACAAAATGATTCAGTTAAACCACAATTCAAAAGCAATGTCTGATTTTCATCAGCTGACAGATTCCAGTGATTTCAGACACCACTGTGGGCTTTTACTTCGAAAGGTACCAACAATTTTGCCAACTTCAGTGTATAAATATTACAGAGTTTTTATCTTTACAGATTCTTTCTGCTAAATAGTAAATTACTTGTACTTGTATGGCACATTTTTTAAAAGTCAGATGATACAAAAAGTGCTTCACAAAACAATTTGTCATTCATCCAGTCACACAGATACACTGGGGGTGGTGATAAACTACATACATTGTCTCACAGCTGGGATACTGACAGGTGAGGCTGCTAGGAGCCACCGGACCCTCTGACCACCACCAAACAGGCAGGACAGGTGAAGCATCTTGCCAAAAGACACAAAGGCAAAATTATATTTCTGCTTGGAGCAGAGATTTAAACTGGTGACCCTCCAGTCCCCAAACAACCTGCTCTACCTCCTGAGCTAAAGTTTAAAAATGGCCAAATTTATTCCATTAAACACTAATAAACAACTAAATGTGGCTTTTTAAAGTAGCTAAGTCTATTGAATCTATAATTAAATAGCTCCTATTCAATCATTAATAAGTGAGATGTACTTAGGGCACAATCAGTCATCAGTACCTTGTAGATTGGGAAGGGTACGGCCCCGAGGACTGCTCTTGGGTCCCCAAGTCCTTCATTCTTGACCCCACTCTCATCAGTGACTTTGAAGCCTCCTCCCCATCCACTTCATCTTCCTTATTCTCAGCATCCTCATCAGCCCGCTCTTCATCTTCATCTTCAACATCTCTCTCCACGCAACCAGTGCACCTCTCGACAGTAAGCCCACACCCAAACACACACCATACCTCCGCAGTTCTCGCCTCTGACCCGATCTGTAACCTGCCCTCCTCTGCCAGCAGATCCACACCGCGTTCCTCCAGCCTCAGTCACCTGACTCCTGTGAACCAGTCCAGCGTGCAACTTCAGTTCTATTATTTCCCTGTACAAACTTTACATTTTAAACCTTTTTCCTGTGTTGGTCTGAAGTCTGGGCACAGTATTAGAGTTCGCACAAACCTCCAGTCATGTCAATGGGTTGATTTACAGCAGGGTGAGTTCTTAAAAAAAGATGGTCCAACACTTCAAATATTGAGTCTTTGCATGAAAGTGATGTAACTGTCTTGAAACATATAAAGTGATTTTAATTACATTTCAACATATCACAGAAACAAATGACACAAACATTTGTGTCATTCTCTTAAGTTTTGGCCGTGACTATGAGCAGGGGTGCACAAAATATTTTTGGCCTGGTTCTCAGGGGAGAACCTATTGCTTGGTCCTCATATTTTTAAATGTGTCTCGCTGTGTCTCTTCAGAACTCCTCTGCTTTGGTTTTGGTTCTTCAAGCTTATAATTCAGTCTGATTTAGTTTCCCTGGCTCTCTTTTTGTTTCAATAAAAACCCTGTAATTGAAGAAAAACAGAAAACTATTAAAATACTGGAAAAAACAATTCAGAGTTCAGGTTGGATTGTTTACAGGTTTAATTGTATACTTTAATACATTTAACAGTTTGCTGCTGAAAATTTTCAGTCAGCTGTTACATTTTCCACTTAGAGCTTCTTTCTGTCAGTCACTGTAACTACGTTCTGTTTTAAAATGATGAGGATGTTTGGAATGTGATGCAGTCAGATAAAAAAGGGTTTACAGTCAGGGGGAACTGTGCAGATATTTGGCTTTGACTGCATAGTGCTTTGCGTGCATTCAAATTGGCATGGATCAAAGACAAATACGCTCATTTTGTTGATAAAAATTGATCGGTTTTCTGTATTTTATAGCACAAAAAGGTAGAATTCTGCATGTCCGTGCCGTGATGGTCTATTTGTCTTATTCT
Source organism: Pachypanchax playfairii (assembly GCA_006937955.1). Classification (NCBI taxonomy): domain Eukaryota; kingdom Metazoa; phylum Chordata; class Actinopteri; order Cyprinodontiformes; family Aplocheilidae; genus Pachypanchax; species Pachypanchax playfairii. Next base: position 4,140,476 of record SSNP01000004.1, on the reverse strand, counting down.
ATGAATTCTTCCGTTTTAACATGATGCAGCTGCAGTCATCTGCGAGACACATTGGTCTCACTGAAAAAAGTTCTCTACTTTTTTAAAACTAATTTTAGAGCTAACTTGTAACATAATATAAAACATTTAGTTTGCACATTGGCGAGAATCTATCTGAAAAATGCAGAAAAAAACTGAGTTTATGGAAAAAAATGGGCATCTTCATGACTTTGATTCGTCACACTGAGAAACTCATGCAGGGTTGCAGAGTAAAAGATGCAGCATCAGCTGATCAGCTGTCACCTCGGCGCTCAGGCTGAGAAACATATTAGTCAAACAAAAGAAGTCAGTGGGATATGATTTGATAATGAATCCTGCCTCTGATTAACCAAAAAATTCACACAGCTCAGCAAAACCAGTGTTATGTACGCAAACACGCATTGCAACTTTTCATCTTGACAGTACATGCGCACCTGCAGACCACTTATGTACACCTTTGCCTGAGAGACCACGGAACAGTTCTTGCATAGTACTGAAGAAAACCAGTCTCAGAGGACCAAGCAGTTTATACAAACCTCTAAATTATTAAACTGCATTCGTTCAAAAATGCTTGTACTTAGGATTCTCAAATTTGGTATACAGATGGAGCACACCAGGACCTATAAAAAACCTCTTGGACCCATATCCGGAACCCAACTGGAAGTCGTTTTGTTGTTTTGGCATCCGTGCACTGGATGACGCTGTGGTGATCATATTCCATATTCCACCTTTAACTTAAAAAAAGGTTTGTTTCCTGGGGCACTACAGTAGTGTAATAGCCTACAAGAGTGCCCAGATTAAAATGTTGTTGTCATGGGGCGTATAGGATGACCATCCCATTTTTTAAAACCTGCTTGATCATGTTCAAGATTGCAGGATTGCAGCGAGGTTGCTTGGGTCATGATTCCATCACAGGGTCACTGAGGCGAACAACCACACCTGCAAAAGTCATTTGGATACTGGAACATTTCTGGAGAAACTTTGAAGGTGCCCGCCACCTGGTGCTAATATGATGAATGAATGACAAAAACACAGCCAATGACAAACCTGGATTTTCTCAACTTTATCATGGAGCAGAGAGCAAATGTGACTGCTGCTGCAATTTGTAATCAGAGATCTAAAAGAGGCAAATTAAGGAGTCTAATGGGGGTGGATTTACAATGTACTTGAATAGTGGGTGGTTTTTTTTTGCAGAAAATGTTGTCATATGGATCACAACATCTGCATAGCATTTCGGATGTTTTTGTGGCAAGCATGCAGGTACCAGTTAACATAGCATGCATGTTTTCTATCAGTAGGAGGAAACAGAAATATCTAGAGAAAACCAATGTAAACATGGGAAGAAGATGAAAACTTGACGGAGAAGAGTCCCCACCAGGTGTACCCCTAATGGGAACTGGATGTGTTTTTTACTGTAAGAGACTCGATGTGACTTCCAGAACGTATTCTTGCAAGCATCCCTTTGATGATGACACTTTGATGGTGTTAACAATTTGTGGTAAAATACACACATATCTGGTTTAAAATAAAGCACACAAAAAACAGGAAGCTATATGTACCAAGAAAATCATTAGGGAAGTGGTTTATTCTACCTTCAGCCTCTTGCTTTTCACAACCTTAGCCTACCACGTGAAGAGCAGTTAAGACATTAAGATCAGTTCAATATGTTGGTACCAGGCCATTTAAAACTATAAGAGTCAGCAGTTTAACTGTAGAATTAATTCTAAAAGGCACATGGAGCTAGCACAGAGAAGTGAAAATTAGAGTAATGTGATCAAGTTTCTTTTTAACCTGTTGAAACGGAGCAGCTAGACAATCTGTTAATGCTGATGAGATGATTGGTCTGAGCTAATATCCCTGATGTTACAATAATCAAAGGGAGAGGTAGATTAAACATGGATAACTGTTTTCAGGTCTTTAATGAGGAGGTGTGGATTCACTTTGGCAATGAGTCTCAGATGGAAGAACCTTGACAACTATAGAGATCTGTTTGGCCCATTTAACCCTGTAAGACCCAACTTATTAAAAAATAGCCAGAAAATTCTGATTATTTGGAACTGGGATGTTTACAAAGCCTTAGAACAAAATTCACAAACGTTTTTTGCTATATCATGTTATTTATAAAAGCTTTTTTGTATCACATTTATTACATTGGCCGTTTTTACGGTTTATTTGTTATATAAAAAATGAGTTAATAATAATGTATTCATCCATATAATAATGATGATTTAACCTGAAAAAAAACAGTGGTTATAAGAAGAACTCTCAAAAGGGATGTATCAGTACTGTGAGGAGTGTGAGTTCAACCCTCTACTTTCATTAACATTATTGGTGGTAAAAAATCTCTATAACTGATTTGAAAAATCTTCTTTCTAAAATCCTCAAAAGAAAAGTGTATTTTTTGGTCGATAGTTAAGAAGAACTACTGGGTCAAGATGTCAGTATTACAAAAGAATGACAAAAATCCTATACACAGAGCAGGAAATTGAGCAATTTGACCTGCACCACAAGGATTTGCAACATAGTGAAAAAAGACAAGCAATAGCCCGAGGTCTGCGCCTGTTGTTCCGAACCAGATCTGAAGAACAACATTTTAACAGGTGATTTAACAACTCTTTGTACTAAACTGTCTCTTAACATGTCAAGTAAAACTTGTTACCTGTCCTTCTCAATTTTCTCTCAGCACATCTGCTCTGAGTGGTTTCTTTCAACAGAAACCACATGAAAGAACAGAACATGCAAACAATCTGATAAGAGTCAATCTGATAAGAGTATCACTAATTTCCACATTGCAAACATTGAATAAAACAGATCCAGCATGCATCTTTTCTCATGAGTAGCACCAGTAAGTAAATTTAGAAGACTAAATAAAGGTCAGGGCGTTTTGACAAACAGTAAATATAAATATGAAAACTCCCTACTATTAAAAGATAAACATATTGAAACATAAGACCTGTCTTAAAATCACTAAAGTTGTGGCTGTACAATGAATAAGAGCAAATGTTGATGAATAGAAAGTACCTGCAGACTGATAAATTCATCCAAACTCCATTAGTATTAAAATAATTCTCTGGTCCTCTTTGTCTTCACTGCACACCCTCCTAATTTCTAGGTAATTACATTTTAATACAATCACTCCATTTAATTTTGACACATTTATTTTTTAAGTCTTATCAATACTTTGTACCTAGTAACTGTGACTTGTTTCAAGTTTCCGTTTTAGTGTCCTAATAGAAACTTGCACTGTGTTTACAACATGCAGCATTGCATTTTAGGTTTGCTATAAATATCATACTGAGGTCATTACAAATGGTTTCTGCTTGCACACTTTTTTTTTCAGCAGCTGAATTATTCACACATCTTACTTCTTTAAAACACTTAGATATATAATCTGTCTTTGGATGAAGAATCTAGTTTTTAGAATGAAAAAAGATGTCCATATGTGAACAGCAGGATGAGGAGGCTGTTACCAGTTCTGATTGGACCAGGAATTTATTTGTTAATTCATGGATCAAACACCTGTTTAGAATTCCCCCTTTAAGCTCCTAGTTAGAGAACAAAAGTTGTGTAAAAAGTACTGAAACATTAAACAGCTGGACATGTGCATTCACAAGTTTAGGGAACTTATAACTTCTTGTTTTTTGGAGTAACTATTGCAATATAATATGTTAAAACTAAACCCTCTATTAAACTGCATTGGGATCACAATACTGCATAGACTCCAATATTAAACACCAACCGGCAGGAAAAATCACCATCAGAGTTCCTCCTTTCTCATTTTGTATTTTGTTGTCCTCATTTATCAACAACTTTTAGCTGGTTTTATTCTTGACTGTGGTGCGTGGGCAGACAGTCCAGGTTAAAAACACTGAGATAATCCAAGCTGGGGTTTGAGATCCAATAAGGAGCAGACAGAGACGGTATCAGGAGCAGAACAGGTTTAATGCACACAGGTAGTCCAATATAGTCAAGACTGTTTAATTCACTGGCCCAGACTAAAAGACACACAAGGTTTAAATAATAAAAAACACAAGTGCAAGAGATAAACTAAATTACTGGGCAGGGAGTGAGGTGAAACACACACACAAGACCCAAACAACACAGAACCCAGATCACAATAAAACAAACACTAATAAAGGTCTGAGGAACACAACACAGGCAGACGAGGGGCATGAGGAGGGACGTTACATGACAGCCTCAGTATTTGCTTAGGTTGGTGTTATCTATACAAAATCTGTTTGTACCATCTATCTACTGATCTACTGCTGGTCATGTTGTACAACACTAATCTTCTTCACATTTCATCCATCCCAACATTCATATCCAGCGATCTGAAGTTTTAGTATATTTAAGCTTGAATCCATTTGATAAAACAATGTTTTTGTGTAAACGTAAAAAACAAATTAAAACACAATATCAGATGAATTTATTGTTTGTGAGTTGCTAGATCATCTAGCATATAGCAAGTTCAATAAACCTCCATCTCTTCTGTTTGAAATAAGACACGAGCACAGATGCAGTCAGACAGCAACATTTTATTTAGCAAAAGTTTAAGCATATAAACTTGTAGGAGCCTCATCTGTTCTTATTTAATCATTAAGCAGGAAAAACTAAAACACACATTTCCTATTCTGCAGGACCAAATTTAATCAGATTTATCAGCTTATGTGAAGTTTAAAAATACATTTTATATGCATGTAGGGTTTGTAATCTGCATTATAAAGCTACAGATGTAGTATGATGTACTATAATTAGATATTTCTTTAATTTAACCTGATTTCTGTTCATCAGTTCAGCTCTTCTGCCATTGAAATCCAATCACAGATACTCAAATATTGGGATTCTATCATTTATAACATGTAGCACAGAAGCTCTCTTCATTTTTGGTACATAATTCTATCCACCCATGCTTTGTAGTCGGGTATCTTCGTGTACACAAACGTCTTAAACTCTGTTTCTTTTGGCCAGCTTGCAGACACCACCCCGTATGCCTTTCCATCTTCACAGACTAACGGACCACCAGAGTCTCCCTGGAACAACAAACAGAATGCAGTGATTGAATGAGGAGAGTCAGGTGGAAATTATTGATCCTGTTTATATTAAGTCAACGAAAAAGTTCCAGAACCTACCGAACCCGGTCCCTTTTCTCCTTCAGAGCAGTACCATTTCTCTGCAGCACAGATCTCATCATTAATGAGTGTTACATTGACTTCCATGAGTTGGTAAGACAAATGTGTATTCTGATTGGTTGTTTGTCCCCAGCCAGTAACTGAACATGATTTTGGCAGTGCATCATTACATTGGTCTCCCAGAGCAATCGGCATCACATTCTTGTTGAACTTTACTTTGCGGGTCAACTGAAAGAAACAAACAATCTTAAAAAGTCTTCTGATATCTGCATGTGTCATATTTAGTTTCCCCCTTTTTTCATTTTGTACAGAATTTGTTAAAACATTGAAAACAGCAGTTGGAAATGACGTAAAGGTCACATTTTACTTTCCTTTATTGATAGTTTAGAAATAAATTACAAGACTTATTTTACCTTGAGAAGCATGATATCGTTTATGAGTATTGTTTCATTGTAACCTTTATGTGGAAATTCTTGTTTTACATAATAAGTTGACACATTTTTTTGATGGAAATCCTGAACTCCAACAAAAACTTTGTATGACCTGAAAAAATAAAAAGGGTCTCAGTTCAATCTTGAATGCTTGTTAGCTTGTTAACATTCCCGTTAGGTAAATAAAACTGACTTGGCCTCGCAGTGGGCTGCAGTCATCACAAAATCTTCATTCAGGATGAATCCACCACAGTATGTTATCTTATTATTGTCCTTTGTCCTCTCCAGAAGCACCATGTACGGCCTGCTGTGTGCTGCAGCCTCGTGGCCTCCTATGATTCTACCTGCATTTACTGTTTGACATATTTAGTCAAATATTAAAGAAATAATACTGAAGAAATATATTTGGCAGTTTCTGAGTAACTGAAAAATTTACAAGACAAAGAAATTATCCAGTTTGAAAAGAAGCACATAAATATAATTTGTACTCACCTTGACTCCTAGAAGTCAACACAAGCATCAGAACCACCAGGTTACAGCAGATGAACATGATGAGATCACAATCCAGCTGAACGTCTGAATAGGAGTGACAAACATCTCTGAATCATCCCTTTATGGCCTCTTCCTCTCAGAAAGGAAGGAGGGGTTTGCTTGGTTTGCATTATGTTAATGATGTGGTTGAATTAGTTTCATGAACCAACAATATCAGCTAAAGACATTTTCTGAGTTGTTTAATCACATATTTACATAATCAAGTTTGGATACTTCACCAACACTAGAATCTCTGTTGAAGAGCGATGTGACTCTAGTGAGGTCATACATCCCTAAAGAAAACATTCTGATATTTTAGAATTCTTTTTTCTTTGAATCAGATCAAAAGTTTTTAGTTTTTTTTTTTTAGGTTTTGATACTACTGTATGTTAAAACGTTGGAGTGTTCCAAATTATAAGTTGATTTTATTGTGGTCCTTGTTCTGAGTTGAATCAGTTTCGGCTCTGCTTCAATATTCCTTGTGATGGTAGATTCTATTTTCTATTTTATCTTCTGCAGCATTTTTATTTGTTTATTTCTGTCAAAATAGTTTATTATTATTGATTTAGTTTCTGCTCTGCGTCAGTGTTCCTTTTTGTAGTTCTTTTTTCCCTATTTTATCTTCTACATTCTTTTCATTTTGTTTATTTCTGTTAAAGGTGCCCTGCCATAAACAAAAAAATAAAAAAGTTTTTCTTAGTTTTAATGTTGAATATTTTAGGTCCACATGTGTTCTTGGTTTTGTACTGGGTGCACAATAACTTCTCTTTCTGTTTTTATTTATTTATTTTATTTTTTCACCTAAATGAGGCAGGTGGTGGATTCAGCTAAGTTTGAAAATCCTTGTACATCTTAATCCTCATACGTTCATACATATATGTATATGGTAGCATGTTTGCACAACACAGGGTGGGGGAACAGGAAACCTTGCTCTCATAGGCTAGCTGTAATCCAATCTGAGTCCAGCGAATTAGCATAATGAATGAGTACAGACTCGAATCCTGGATAACAGGTTCATACTTCAGAGAAAAAAAAGTCATGAAATCTGTGTGACAAGACATCTTTAATAATCACCATAGGGTACTTTTTAGCTCCTATTCAATCCTGGTTTCTCTGACAGCATACCAGGACATACACTCTGTTTTAAGTCATTAATTGCTGCATGTGGCCCTTACTTCTTTTTTTTATATTGGAGCATCCCTGTTATTAGTTTGCATTTGTAGATTAGTGATTGCCTTCATGCATAAATTAAAACTCTAAAAAGCTGCTTTCCACATTACAAAAAACATTAAAGAAAACCAGTATTGACATCACAACTATCAGTCTGTCATTTATTCAATGTAAATATTCACATCAAATCCACATCATTGTATTTACACTATGTGTTATACATTTAAAGTCCACTTGATGGCGCTATAGTGCACATGAAGCATTTTAACATCTCAGTCTGTGTCAAACACTTGGTTAGAAAAAATCAGTCAGAAAGTGACTAAACAGCATGAACAACATGGAGGTGTGGGGTTTAAATACTCTCACAGTGGAGCGTAGATGAGCCAGTTACTCCCAGGTGTGAAGCTGCTGCAGAAGACTCGTCAAGTGGGTGGGGCTTTAGGAAACCTGCCAGGTCTCACCTGAATGAGGGATCACAAGAAAACAGACAAGAAAAAAAATATATTTAGGGGACATGGTATCTCATACAGGTATCTGGTACTTTATCTCTTGTGCCTGATGTACCAACTTTATTTTTTTATTTTTGCAACCACGCCCCCTACAGGGCTCTGTTAAAAAAAAGAAACTATGAAATAAGTCCTCAGAACCCTCACACCTCTCTCTACTGCCTACAGGCTAAAGACAGACTGCTCCAGTTTATTTCCTCTCAGTATTCAGTGTTTTAGAGGAGGTGTTCACTGTGTGCTACTTGTTCACTGTGTAATCTGTGGACATCATGTGATACCCACAAAACTTTTTTAATAGAAGGTAACTGAACTTCTTTTTGTCTCTTGGAAATGTTTCACCGCTCATCTGAAAGACGAGCGGTGAAACATCGTCTAAGTAATTTGGGCTAAACAGTATGAATAGCTTCACATGAGTTTCTGGCACACTCGTCCTAAGAGTCGTTATGTCTTTGTACCCTGAGACTTGCTTATGAGGTAGTCATCTGATTAGAGTGAACCAGTTTCTGTCTGAGGGTTAGGTTCGAAATGGACAGGGAGGTTATGTTTGGAGAACATTCTCCTGAGTTTCTCTGACACTCCAGCAACATGTGGCATCACAACACTTTGATGTTGGGTTTTTTTTTCTCTCCTCTCTGTTTGTGTCTGTGGAGTGCTTTCTGGTTTGGCTGATTTACTGAAAGCCCAGTTAGGGTATCTACAGGTCTGAAGAGCTTTTTTAAATTAATGTGTTCATTTTCCTTTTCTTCTGTCCAAGATGGGACGTTTTCAGCCCGGTGCTGAAGAGTTCTGATGACAGAAAGTTTGTGTTCCAAACAGGTGATACTGGTCTGTGTGTAGGTTTTCTTGTAAATGTCTATGTTGAGGCCTCCATCTTCCTTCATTTGCATGAAACAGTCCAGGAATGGCAGCTTTTTGTCCATTGGGTCCTCTCGAGTGAATTTGATGTTGTTGTTAATGTTTTTGGTGTAGGCTTCTACCTCTTGGATTTGGATGATGACAGTTATGACAGGAAGAGAAATTTTGACTCTCATTCTCACAAGGCAGCCAACTGGAAGTGCTAAATGAGCGATATAAGATATACATACACATATATACAGTATATACATGTATATATAAATATACATATACATTTATATATCGAAACCAGAAAAGAGACAGCGGCACATGAGGATAGAGAGGAGAAAAAAATTCCTCTCGCCCAGTGTCCTCAGGAGGCGCTGGGTGAGTGTCCTGTCAGCATGAACATCAGGGGAGTTTGGAGTTAAGATAAGACAGATTAGAGCAGACTGCAGGAATTTCAACAGCCTTGAGTCCTTGTGGGTCACTCGAATGGCGGATCCAGAACAGGCGAACTGAGACCAAATCCCATTAAAAAAGCCAATCAATCACTTATCCACTCCAAGCCGAACATGCAGCTGCCAGATAAGGCCCATACATTCTATAGCTATAGAATTTGTCGACACAGCAGGTAACCGCCAGCTCCAATCAGCAGGTATCCTGATATCAGTAATCCAAATAAATACATGCCTTCCATGTCCCGACAAAACAGACATGTATCTGACTGTGTGACTCGGGTCAGAGTAGGATTGCTCCCCCTTCACATGCCTCATGTTTGAAAACATTATGTCCAGTGTAATAAGCGACAACGATACCAGATCCATATTTTAGGATTGGGATACAGAAACAGAAGCTTTATATATAATACAAAAACATAATAATATTTAGAAATATTTATTTGATACCTGCAATAATTAATTTGTTTAATGTGTCACCATTTGCTTAGTTTGGATTTATCTCCACAAAATCTGTTTGTACCAGCTGACCTACTGCTGGCCATGTTATACATCACTGATCTTATTTTATTTGTCTCAACATTCATATCCAGTGATCTGACAGTAAAATAAGGATCTTATTGTTTCTTACTCTTCAGATCATGTAGCATAAAGTTCAATAAACCTCCATCTCTTCTCTTTAAAATAAGTCATGAGCACAGATGCAGTCAGACAGCAACATTTTATTTAGCAAAATTGTAAGTATATAAACTTGTAGGAGCCTTTGTTTTTATTTGATCATTAGGCAGGAAAAAATAAAACACATTTCTTAATCTGAAGGACCAAATCTAATCAGGTTCATCAGCTAATGTGCAGTTTAAAAATACTACATTTTATATGCATGTAGGGTTTGTAATCTGCATTATAAAATGAATGAGGTACTCAGACAAATTTTCTTTTTATTTTAACATGATTGTGCAATTTTCTATTAATCAGATCAGCTCCTCTGTTACTGAAATGCAATCACAGATATTCAAATGTTGGGATTTTAGTGTTTAGAACATGTAGCTAAAAAGCGTTTTTCCAAATTTTTTGTAATTCCATCAATCCACTCTCTGTAGTCGGGTATCTTCGTGTATGAAGTCAGGAAACCAGTTTTCAGTTTCATGCTTGCAGACATCACCCCGTATGCCTTTCCATCTTCACAGACTAACGGACCACCACCATCTCCCTGGAACAACAAACAGAATGCAGTGACTGAATGAGGAGAGTCAGGTGGGAATTATTGATCCTGTTTGTAATAAGTTAAAGAAAAAGAAACAATTCCAGAACCTACCAGACCCAGTACATTTTTTCCTTCAGAGCAGTACCATTTCTCTGCAGCACACATCTCATTATTAATGAGTGTTACATCAACTTCCGTAAGTTGGTCAGACAAATGTTTATTCTGATTGATTGTTTGTCCCCAACCAGAGATTGAACATGAACATCTTGGCATTCCATCATAACATTGGTCTGCCAGAGCAATAGCCTTCACATGCTCGTTGAACTTGATCTTTTCAGACAGCTGAAAGAAACAAAAGAAGATCTTAAAATGTCTACTGATATCTGCATGTGTCATATTTAGTTTCCCCCTTTTTCATTTTGTAGAGAATTTGTTAAAACATTGAAAACAACAGTTGGGAATATGTAAAGGTCACATTTAACTTTCTTCTATGAGGTATAATGGTTTATAGATAAATTACAAGACTTGTTTTTACCTTCAGTAGCATGATATCATTTATGGCCTTGTTTGCATTGTAGTCTTCATGTGGAAAATCTTGTTCTACACTGTAATGTTCCAATTTTTTCTCATGGTAACTGTGAACTCCAACCAAAACTTTGTATGAGCTAAAGAAATAAAAATAAAGTTTTTAATTAAAGTGAAATTGTCTCAATTCTTTCTTTAAAAAACAATAAGTTAAATTGTTGTTTTAACATTCCTGTTAGGTATAAAATGTCATAAACTCACTCGGCCTTGCAGCTGGCTGCAGTCATCACAAAATCTTCATTGAGGATGAATCCACCACAGTATGCTTCCTTATCATCAATTGTGTTCTCCAGAAGCACCATGTACGGCCTGCTGTGTGCTGCGGCCTCGTGGCCTCCTATGACTGCATGAACTGTGTTCCGTTTGTTTGTCAAAGGCCAAAGTTATGAAAAAATGTCATTAAAATGAAAATAAATTTTGAGCAGCTTCTAACTAACTTTAAAATTTGCAGGACAAAGAAATGTATCAGTTGAAAAGAAGAACATGAATATAATTTGTCCAATGTCATTAAACAGATTCTGACATGAAATCATGAAGACATGTACTTTCAGATGAAAACTATAAGGGAAATCCAGTGCAACTGCAGTAAAAACAGGATTAAGTTAGTGTTAACTCAGACACTCACCTTTACTCATAGAAGTCAGCACAAGCATCAGAACCACCAGGTTACAGTAGATGAACATGATGAGATCACAATCCAGCTGAACGTCTGAATCGGAGTGACAAACATCTCTGAATCATCCCTTTATGTGCTTCTTCCTCTTAGAGATAGAAGGAGGGGTTTGTTTTCTATTAAAACTGCTTAATGTGACAAACTCAGTCCTGGTTTCTGTCTCTAACAGACATACTGGGACAAACTGTTTTAAATCATTTCTTGCCTCATTTGGTCCTTATTTTATTTTATTTTTTTTATAATGAAACAACTCTATTTTAATTTTGTAGATTAATAATTTGCCTTCATGCATGCAACAGAAACCTAAAATTCTGCTTCCTGTATTGACAGAAAATATCAAAGATATCAATGTAAAGTTAGTTCATAAAGAGGATGTGCTCAACCTCTTTGGCTTTTTGGTTTTATCAAGATGTTTTTTCTCACACCAGATATTTAGGCTTCACAGTGTTGCACTTGGTAGAACTGTTGTCTTGCAGCAGGGAGGTCTTGGGTTCAAAATCAGGACCTTTTTGCATAGAGTTTGCATATTTCTTCTTGTGCATGCATGTTTTTTTTCCCCTAGAGACTCCAGTTTTCTTCCACAGACCAAATATGCATGATAGGTTAATTATCAACTCACAATGGACCCTAGGTGTGAGTGTGTGTATGATTGTCTTTCTCCATGTGGCCGTGTGATAGAACGTGACCTTTTCAGGGTTTCTTACCCAATGACTGCTGGGTTTAGGCACCAGTTCTCCAAGTTTCTACATAGGAACAAGTGAGTAAAAAAAATAACTGATTAACTTCATTCATGTCAGACACTGTTTTTTAACTTCACTTTCAGAACTAGTATTTTCCCAGTCAAACTAACCAAACCTAAAAGATTTAAAGACTTCTCTGAGGCCTTTACCAATGGGAAAAAATCTGAGAAGTGATTAAAAGATAAAAAAAATGTTAAAATTGATTTCTTCAGAGGGGTTGAAACAGAAGTGCATGACAGACATAAAAAATGGCAAAACTTAAGTATGTTGCAGCTTCTGAGGTCTGTCATTCTAGATGAATATAACAACGGTCCCTAAACCATATGATAATATCAGGTGCTAGATTATAGGCTTTCAGCATCATAGAGCTCTGAGAGAGATTAAAATCATTAACAGCTACATGTGAAATGACTAATTTGGCCTTTTTGTAGACCTTTTTAAAACATATACAGTGGGGCAAAAAAGTATTTAGTCAGCCACCAATTGTGTAAGTTCTCCCACTTAAAAAGATCAGAGAGGCCTGTAATTTTCATCATAGGTGTACCTCAACTATGAGAGACAAAATGAGGAAAAAAAATCCAGAAAATCACATTGTCTGATTTTTAAAGAATTTATTTGCAAATTATGGTGGAAAATAAGTATTTGGTCAATAACAAAAGTTAATCTCAATACTTTGTTATATAGCCTTTGTTGGCAATGACAGAGGTCAAACGTTTTCTGTAAGTCTTCACAAGGTTTTCACACACTGTTGCTGGTATTTTGGCCCATTCCTCCATGCAGATCTCCTCTAGAGCAGTGATGTTTTGGGGCTGACGCTGGGCAACACGGACTTTCAACTCCCTCCAGAGATTTTCTATGGGGTTGAGATCTGGAGACTGGCTAGGCCACTCCAGGACCTTGAAATGCTTCTTACGAAGCCACTCCTTCGTTGCCCGGGCGGTGTGTTTGGGATCATTGTCATGCTGAAAGACCCAGCCACGTCTCATTTTCAATGCCCTTGCTGATGGAAGGAGGTTTTCACTCAAAATCTTACGATACATGGCCCCATTCATTCTTTCCTTTACACGGATCAGTCGTCCTGGTCCCCTTGCAGAAAAACAGCCCCAAAGCATGATGTTTCCACCCCCATGCTTTACAGTAGGTATGGTGTTCTTTGGATCCAACTCAGCATTCTTTCCCCTCCAAACACGACAAGTTGAGTTTCTACCAAAAAGTTCTATTTTGGTTTCATCTGACCATATGATGTTCTCCCAATCCTCTTCTGGATCATCCAAATGCTCTCTAGCAAACCGCAGACGGGCCTGGACGTGTCCTGGCTTCAGCAGGGGGACACGTCTGGCACTGCAGGATTTGAGTCCCTGGCGGCGTAGTGTGTTACTGATGGTAGCCTTTGTTACTTTGGTCCCAGCTCTCTGCAGGTCATTCACTAGGTCCCTCCGTGTGGTTCTGGGATTTTTGCTCACCGTTCTTGTGATCATTTTGACCCCACNAGATAAAAAAAATGTTAAAATTGATTTCTTCAGAGGGGTTGAAACAGAAGTGCATGACAGACATAAAAAATGGCAAAACTTAAGTATGTTGCAGCTTCTGAGGTCTGTCATTCTAGATGAATATAACAACGGTCCCTAAACCATATGATAATATCAGGTGCTAGATTATAGGCTTTCAGCATCATAGAGCTCTGAGAGAGATTAAAATCATTAACAGCTACATGTGAAATGACTAATTTGGCCTTTTTGTAGACCTTTTTAAAACATATATGTGCAAAAGTAAACTCAACATGTGGTTTTGAGACATTTCAGCAAATATCATGAAATCTGATACCAATTAAAACAGGGAGCCATTAATGCTGTGGCTCATTAGAGACGTGGCCTAAACTTCTCCCATCATTCTACCTTCAAATTTTATTAATGAACATGTAAAAATGCAACAGATCATTTGATGTAATCATGAAATCTCTTGAGAAACACCTGTGTGGGATTCTGTTCTGTGGACGTCAGGAGTTCCTGTTAATGATGACTGTGGTCTCCAGATCAGGTGGCATCATTATCACTGCAGTAGATGCTGTATGTTGATCCATGATTCCTAAAGTGTGTTAAACTCTGGAGGTTTAAATGTCTGGATTAGCCTGGGTTGTTGTGCAGTGTTGGCTTTATATCAAGATGAAATGAACAGGAGGATCAGCAGCAGCAGCACCTCCATGATGGTGGATTCTCCTTCAAAATGTGTCTTTGTATACAGAACTTGGGTTTTAAGTTTGGTGTGTTCCACCTCCATTTGTAGATGGTCCTCAGCTGCTGGTATGTTTTTTCCTGTTCTTCTTAACTCATGTAATAAAAATACTGCTAATATCAACACACTTTGACTGGAATGTATTCTTTTTTCTGTTCCAGGTTAATAAATTGTGTTTTCTCATTGTAGATTTTGTCTCTTGCTTCTGTGTCTTATATGAACCTGCTGGGCCTTTTGTTGAACGTCAGATTTCCTGGTGGTGAAATTCCCCTTGATGGTGTTGTTGCAACATTAAAAACGAAACTTATTGAAAACCACCTGATCAAACTCGTTAACCATCTTTAATCCTCTTTGTGCACATGTACTGAAATCAAAGGTTTTATTAAAACAAGATGACACATAAACGTATTCTGCCTTCATCAAAAATATATTGAATAAAAAACATTGTTCTAAAGGAAAGATGACACATTTAAGTTAAAATCTAAAAGCAAATTCTAACTTAACACAGATAATCGTACAGGACGACTTCACTTTCTCCCACTTGTAACAGGATGTGGCGATATATTAAATATAAACTGTGAATGTTTTAATATTTACGTTACTTTAAAAACTATTTCTCTGATGCCTGCATTTATTTGTTTTATAGCATTTCTAATTTAAGTGTCTGCCTCACTATTTGCCTAGTTTTGTGTTATCTGTATAAAACCTGTTTGTACCAGCTGATCTACTGCTGGTCATGTTGTACATCACTGATCTTATTCCCATTTTATTTGTCCCAACATTCTTATCCAGCGATCTGACAGTAACATTGTTATTATTCTTATTCCATCTGTAATAGGATCAAGTTTTAGTATATTTAAGCTTGAATCTGTTTGATGAAACAATGTTTTTGGTTACTCAAAAATTTAAATGTAAAAGCAAAAAAAAGTAACAAAATATCAATGAATTTATTGTTTCTGAGTTGCTAGATCATGTAGCATAAAGTACAATAGACGTTCATCTCTTCTGTTTGAAATGAGACACGAGCACAGATGCAGTCAGACAGCAACATTTTATTTAATTTAAGTTTAAGCATATAAACTTGTAGGAGCCTCATCTGTTCTTAATTGATCATAAAGCAGGACAAACTAAAAAACACATCTCTTAATCTGAAGGACCAAATCGAATCAGGTTTATCAGTCATTGTTTGTTGGGTTAGGGTTTTATTGTAAGTACAGCAGGGAGAGAATACGGCTGCCAGCATTTTCCAGCAGAGCATCTCCGTCTGTCAAAAGGAGATCTGAACTTTTATCACTCTCTGACCACACTTAGGATAACTTGATAGTTTTCCTAATGGGCTCAGCACTGTTTTTCAACATCAGACCACTTTCCTATTAGGACAGTCAAGATGCTTCTCTATCAAAAGCTTTCACCATTTCTCTGTATCTTTTGAACAAAACATTTCTCAGAATTAGGTTTGTGTGTGAGATTGATAGTGAGGAAACTTCTACAACTTCAAGACTACAGCATGTTCAGTTTTAACATACTTTATTTATTTATGCGTGTAGGGTTTGTAATCAAAAGACTGATATATGAGCTATATTAATATTATTTTACCCTGATCCTGCAATTTTCTATTTATCAGTTCAGCTCGTCTGCCATTGAACTTCAGGCACATGTACTCGGATATTAGGATTTTATCATTATACCATGTAGCTCAGAAGTTCTGTTCATTTTTTATAATTCCATTAATCCACTCTCTGTAGTCGGGTATCTTTGTGTACACAAACGTCTTAAACTCTGTTTCTTTTGGCCAGCTTGCAGACACCACCCCGTATGCCTTTCCATCTTCACAGACTAACGGACCACCAGAGTCTCCCTGGAACAACAAACAGAATGCAGTGACTGAATGAGGAGAGTCAGGTGGAAATTATTGATCCTGTTTGTAATAAGTTAAAGAAAAAGTTCTAGAACCTACCAAACCCGGTCCCTTTTCTCCTTCAGAGCAGTACCATTTCTCTGCAGCACACATATCATCATTAATAAGTGTTACTTTGAGTTCCATGAGTTCAGAAGACATGTATTTATTCTTATTGGTTGTTTGTCCCCAACCAGAGACTGAACATGATTTTGGCATTCCATCATTACATTGGTCTGCCAGATCAATAGCCTTCACATGCTCGTTGAACTTGATCTTTTCGGACAGCTGAAAGAAACAAAAGAAGATCTTAAAATGTCTACTGATATCTGCATGTGTCATATTTAGTTTCCCCCTTTTTCATTTTGTAGAGAATTTGTTAAAACATTGAAAACAACAGTTGGAAATGATGTAGAGCTCATAGTTAGCTTTACTATATTAGATATGATGGTTTATAAATAAATGACAAGACTTATTTTACCTTCAGTAGCATGATATCATTTATGGCCTTGTTTGCATTGAAGTCTTCATGTGGAAAATCTTGTTCTACACTGTAACTTTTTAAATTAATCTCATGGAAATTGTGAAATCCAACGAAAACTTTGTATGACCTAAAGAAATAAAGAAGGTTTTTTAATGAAAGTGTCTCATTTCACTCTTGAATGCTTGTTAGCTTGTTAACATTCCCGTTAGGTAAATAAAACTGACTTGGCCTCGCAGTGGGCTGCAGTCATCACAAAATCTTCATTCAGGATGAATCCACCACAGTATGATTTATTATTATCATCCATTGTCCTCTCCAGAAGCGCCATGTACGGCCTGCTGTGTGCTGCAGCCTCGTGACCTCCTATGATTCTTCCTGCATGAACTGTTTGACATGGTTTTGTCAAATGCCAAAGTTATGAAAAAGTGTCATATTAAAAATAAATGTTGAGCAGCTTCTGACTAACTCTAAATCTACCAAGAAAAATAAATTAATCAAGTTGAAAAGAAGCACATAAATATAATTTGTACAATGTCATTAAACACATCCTGATCAGAAATCAAGAAGACATGTACTTTTAAAGGAGGAAAATCCAGTGCAACTGCAATCAAAACAGGATTAAGTTAGTATTAACTCACCGTGACTCATAGAAGTCAGCACAAGCATCAGAACCACCAGGTTACAGTAGATGAACATGATGAGATCACAATCCAGCTGAACGTAGGAGTGACAAACATCTCTGAATCATCCCTTTATGGCCTCTTCCTCTCAGAAAGGAAGGAGGGGTTTGCTTGGTTTGCATTATGTTAATGATGTGCTTGAATTAGTTTCATGAACCAACATATCAGCTAAAGACATTTTCTGAGTTGTTTAATCACATATTTACATAATCAAGTTTGGATTCTTCACCAACACTAGAACCTCTGTTGAAGAGCGATGTGACTCTAGTGAGGTCATACATCCCTAAAGAAAACATTCTGATACTTTAGTTATTTTTGCTTTGAATCAGATCAAAAGTTTTTAGTTTTTTTTTGTTTAAGTGCTGATATTAGTGTATGTTCAAACGTTGGAGTGTTCCAAATTATAAGTTAATTTTATTGTGGTCCTTGTTCTGAGTTGAATCAGTTTCGGCTCTGCTTCAATATTCCTTGTGATGGTAGATTCTATTTCCTATTTTATCTTCTGCAGCATTTTATTTGTTTATTTCTGTCAAAATAGTTTATTATTAATAATAATAATAATAATAGTTTAATAATTTCCTTCTCTAACTGACGTACTGGGACCCACGCTTAGTTTTATTTCTTGTTAAACTGCTTCTATATTAGAATCAGAAACAGTTTATTGCCAAGTATTATTTCCACAATACACAGAATTAGTCTTGGGTGAAAGAATGCTTCATGTAAATATTGCTGGTTCTTATGTTTGTTATTCTTACCGCTCTTGGTCTGACCCCTCCCCTGAGGCCAGTTTGCCATGGGAGACCCTACCAGGAGCTCACACCCCAGACAGGTAAGTCTCCAGGATCATGGGATACTGAAATCCTTCTACCATGTTAAGGTGGTGATTCAGCGGTCAGTTAAGTCAAAGTAAAGTTAGTTCTTAAAAAATGTGTTCAACCTACAGAAGTCTTGGGTTTTGTCAAGATACATGTGGTTTTCTTTATCACACCAGATACTCAGCCTGCAAAGTGGTGCAGTTATCATTGTTGTCTTGCAGCAAGATGGTTCTGGGTTCAAAGCCAGTTCCTTGAGTTTGCATGTTCTCCCCGTGTTTGGGTTTGTTAAATCTGAAAACCTGGGCTCAGAATATAGGCCCGAGCAGGGCTCTTGTCCAGGGTCTCTAGCCCAGTGACTGCTGGGTATAGGCACCAGGTCCCTGCGACACTACACAGGAAGTAAAGAAAATGACTGACTGACACTAGATACTTCTTGAGGAAGCTCAGATCTTTCAACTTTTGCAGAAAGATGTTGAAGATCTTTTATAATTCTGTTGTGGAGAGTGTGATCACATCTCCAGTCACCTGTTGGGGGCGGAGCATCAGAGCAGGTGGCATGAAGAGGCTGAATAAACTGATAAAGAAGGCTGGTCCTGTTCTGGGGACTGATCTGGATCCTCTTAAGTTTGATGAGGATGAAAAACATGATGGAAAACCCTCATCATCCTCTTCTGTAACTCGGCAACAGAGCGTCTTCAGTCAGAGGCTTCTTCAGATCTGCTGCAACCCAAACCGTAGATCCTTCCAACCCACGGCTTTAACTTTCTATAGTGACTCTCTAAAGAAAAACTCAATTACAATAACATTTAATTTTCCTCTGGGGATTAATAAAGTATTTTGAATTGATTTAGCAGACTCTGGGATTTTACTTTTACAGTGAGCTGATGTCATTCTAGTTTGCAACATTTTATTAATCATGTTTTAGGTTTTCATAACACATGATGAAAAATACTGTGGGAGAGATTAAAATCACTAACAGCTACTTTTACATTTGCTAATTCAGCCTTTTTATAGACTTTTTTAGAAACTACATCTGCAAAAGGAAACTTAGCATGTGGCTTTAAAACATTTCTGCAAGCAGGATTTGCGGTAAACAGATCCACCACGAAATCTGATACCAGTTAAAACAGGAAGCCATTCATGCTGAGGCTCATTAGAGATGTAACCTAAACTTTCCCCATCAACTTTACTACCTTCAAATTTTGTAAACAAGCATCTAAAGGTGCAACAGATCAGAAAGATTCTATGCAACCATAAGCATGTAGAAAATATTAAAGAAATTTATGATAAGTGCTAAATTACAAAAAAATGTACAGTGGGGCAAAAAAGTATTTAGTCAGCCACCAATTGTGTAAGTTCTCCCACTTAAAAAGATCAGAGAGGCCTGTAATTTTCATCATAGGTATACCTCAACTACGAGAGACAAAATGAGGAAAAAAAATCCAGAAAATCACATTGTCTGATTTTTAAAGAATTTATTTGCAAATTATGGTGGAAAATAAGTATTTGGTCAATAACAAAAGTTAATCTCAATACTTTGTTATATAGCCTTTGTTGGCAATGACAGAGGTCAAACGTTTTCTGTAAGTCTTCACAAGGTTTTCACACACTGTTGCTGGTATTTTGGCCCATTCCTCCATGCAGATCTCCTCTAGAGCAGTGATGTTTTGGGGCTGACGCTGGGCAACACGGACTTTCAACTCCCTCCAGAGATTTTCTATGGGGTTGAGATCTGGAGACTGGCTAGGCCACTCCAGGACCTTGAAATGCTTCTTACGAAGTCACTCCTTCGTTGCCCGGGCGGTGTGTTTGGGATCATTGTCATGCTGAAAGACCCAGCCACGTCTCATTTTCAATGCCCTTGCTGATGGAAGGAGGTTTTCACTCAAAATCTTACGATACATGGCCCCATTCATTCTTTCCTTTACACGGATCAGTCGTCCTGGTCCCCTTGCAGAAAAACAGCCCCAAAGCATGATGTTTCCACCCCCATGCTTTACAGTAGGTATGGTGTTCTTTGGATCCAACTCAGCATTCTTTCCCCTCCAAACACGACAAGTTGAGTTTCTACCAAAAAGTTCTATTTTGGTTTCATCTGACCATATGATGTTCTCCCAATCCTCTTCTGGATCATCCAAATGCTCTCTAGCAAACCGCAGACGGGCCTGGACGTGTCCTGGCTTCAGCAGGGGGACACGTCTGGCACTGCAGGATTTGAGTCCCTGGCGGCGTAGTGTGTTACTGATGGTAGCCTTTGTTACTTTGGTCCCAGCTCTCTGCAGGTCATTCACTAGGTCCCTCCGTGTGGTTCTGGGATTTTTGCTCACCGTTCTTGTGATCATTTTGACCCCACGGGGTGAGATCTTTCATGGAGCCCCAGATCGAGGGAGATTATCAGTGGTC
>SSNP01000004.1:4077689-4119676 GCA_006937955.1 Pachypanchax playfairii | reverse complement strand
GGGTTTGTTAAATCTGAAAACCTGGGCTCAGAATATAGGCCCGAGCAGGGCTCTTGTCCAGGGTCTCTAGCCCAGTGACTGCTGGGTATAGGCACCAGGTCCCTGCGACACTACACAGGAAGTAAAGAAAATGACTGACTGACACTAGATACTTCTTGAGGAAGCTCAGATCTTTCAACTTTTGCAGAAAGATGTTGAAGATCTTTTATAATTCTGTTGTGGAGAGTGTGATCACATCTCCAGTCACCTGTTGGGGGCGGAGCATCAGAGCAGGTGGCATGAAGAGGCTGAATAAACTGATAAAGAAGGCTGGTCCTGTTCTGGGGACTGATCTGGATCCTCTTAAGTTTGATGAGGATGAAAAACATGATGGAAAACCCTCATCATCCTCTTCTGTAACTCGGCAACAGAGCGTCTTCAGTCAGAGGCTTCTTCAGATCTGCTGCAACCCAAACCGTAGATCCTTCCAACCCACGGCTTTAACTTTCTATAGTGACTCTCTAAAGAAAAACTCAATTACAATAACATTTAATTTTCCTCTGGGGATTAATAAAGTATTTTGAATTGATTTAGCAGACTCTGGGATTTTACTTTTACAGTGAGCTGATGTCATTCTAGTTTGCAACATTTTATTAATCATGTTTTAGGTTTTCATAACACATGATGAAAAATACTGTGGGAGAGATTAAAATCACTAACAGCTACTTTTACATTTGCTAATTCAGCCTTTTTATAGACTTTTTTAGAAACTACATCTGCAAAAGGAAACTTAGCATGTGGCTTTAAAACATTTCTGCAAGCAGGATTTGCGGTAAACAGATCCACCACGAAATCTGATACCAGTTAAAACAGGAAGCCATTCATGCTGAGGCTCATTAGAGATGTAACCTAAACTTTCCCCATCAACTTTACTACCTTCAAATTTTGTAAACAAGCATCTAAAGGTGCAACAGATCAGAAAGATTCTATGCAACCATAAGCATGTAGAAAATATTAAAGAAATTTATAATAAGTGCTAAATTACAAAAAAATGTACATGAAATTAAAAGAAAAATGTTTGGTGTTTTTTTCACTTTGATAAATCATTCCAATATTTATTTGCTCCAAATAATAGCCCACAGAAATGTTAAGAATGATTCTAAACTTTTTCATTTGCAGAGTTGCAGGTCAGGTGGTACCTATCTCCAGAAGCTGAGTGAGATGGGGTCCACCTTGAACAGGTCGTCAGTCAATCCCAGGGCCACGAATAAAGAAACAGGAGTCCACAGAAAGTAAAATCCTTCCATGCAAAAGCAGAACATGCAAACTACATGAGGAAAAGCAACTGTGCAGCTCTTGTTTAAGAGCAAAATGTAAACAAAATTGTAGCTTATGAGTCAAACGCAAATCCATCAAAACATAACATGAATGTGGCAGTTTATCCTCTCTAGGCCTCAAAAAACTTTTTACATTTTTCATTTTTAACATTGATCATCTCTTACTTTAATTTAGAAAACGTAAATGAAAAGGATTTCTACAGAAGACATTCATTCATTCATTCTGGGCACTTTCACATTGACATGTCCTTCAGTGTATTGTTGAGAGTCTGTGTGGTATTTATGGTTATATTTAACTCCAGTTCAAACCAGAATTAATCATCATTATCTGATAACATCTTTGAAATGGTTTTGCATCTTTTCAAATAAACATTTAACGGGACCTACAGATTGTTATCATAACAGACTTCCTCTCTCTTTCTTGTGAAATATTTGAAAAGAACATCTCATGGTTGTTTCTTTCACTTGAAGGTGTTATTTTAATGATGTAAGTAGTTTTTTTTTACTTTCAAACTCTGTATTTCATCACATTTATGTGTTTTGAAAAAAATTAGAAGCATCGTAGCTTGTTGGTTGGAATCAAGTTCTATGAAAAAATACTGAGTGAGATTTAATGGTTATAAAAACTAAACTCCAGAACAGCACAGGATTTAAGTTTAAATGTTTAAAATAAAATAAGTCAGTGCTGTGAGCAGTGAAACTGTGTGGTGGCCACACCCACCACCTGAGCCTCATTTGTACTTGTTTTAAGGACATTATATCAAAGTTGGATCAGCCTGTAGTTTTTCCACCTTTTCAGTGTGACTCCAAATCCAGACCTCCATGGGTCCATACATTTAATTTCCATTAATTATTGTTTTCAGCACATTCAGCTATGTAAAGAACAAAGTACTTAATAAGAATATTTTATTGATTCAGATCTGGATGTCTTATTTATGTGTATGGATAATGATGACAAGAGCATGGCATTGAGTGTTTTAGTTGGGGGGAGGGGGGGGGAGGGGGGTATTTATTTCTTGCACACTTTTCATTATCATAACTGACATTTTAACAACTGTTCAACATTTCAGCAACTTGCATCTGAATGTATTACATTCATTTAACACGTCTTGATTGCTGAGATGGAAACTTTTACACCAACATCCTGCACAGCATTTGTGGTTTGCTTTCACACCGAGGTAACTGCAAAGGGTTTTCTATCTACTTCAGGGGTGTTCATAATTGTTTTAGTGAGGGCCAAATACAGAAAAATAAACAAAGGGTTGGGCCACACACTAGAGGTGACATACTGACACACGAATACTCTATATTTCTAAGTTTGTTACAGTGTAAGTCATTTGATCTGTAACTCAACTAACTTGTGGCGTGAGACACAACTAAATATAAAATATTGTTTCACATATCAGTGACTGTACAACACTGAATTTATAGAAAAATGTACTTTTGTACAATTTTAAATTTTCTGGTAAAATATTCAATAACAGTCAACATGAAGATAATGATGTCACATGATCACTGCAGTGCAGTCAGCTGTTGAGAAAATGTCTGTGATCTTTTCATCTGAGCAGAGCGTCTGAAATCTGACTGATTTGTGTCGATATCAGACATCTAGAGATGTTTCATAACTGCATTGCAAGTTTTAACCCAAGATTATTTTTCTAGAAGTATTTATGAAAAAAAAAGATGATTAAAAACAATTATTTGCAAGTTTGATCCGTCACACTGACACACTGACTCGTACAGAACCTGAGGAGGGAATTTCAGAGAATCCTTGTTGCTTCTGGGGCTGCAAGTGTTAAGGCTGGCTTCACTACTGCAACAAATCAGAGCCAGGCAGGGGGCGGAGCAAATGACAGGGCCCTAAATGGCTGGTGATGAGTTTTACCCAAAATGCACTTGGAGACAATATTGGTGATTTACTTGTAAATTTATGCATCATAAAGTTACATGTGAGAGTGAAAATAAAGTCAGTCATGCAGCACAACATTATATTCAACATTTTACACCTATTACATCACTAAAGCCAGTTATTCTTGTAAAGTTTTTAGCAACCGTGACTCAAACCTAACTGGGCAACCTATATAAATCTCCAAATTGATTAGTACCATAATTTGCACCTATTCTCATCTGGGTGTCAGTTGTATAAGTGCTCTGATTCTCCTGCTTTCATCTCTCACAGGTTAGAAGTCTGACATCTGACTCTCACGTCATACTGTATCTCTGAGCTGAAGCCCTATCCCTGACTGGCTCCATCTAGTGTTGAAACTGAGAAGAGCAACAGAACTAATCTCAAGCTTCTTGTAAGGGCCATATACAAATGGTATTTTTAGAATTTGCTGCGTGCCAATAAAAACTGAGTTGCAGGCCGCAGTTGGCCC
This sequence comes from Pachypanchax playfairii, assembly GCA_006937955.1. NCBI lineage: Eukaryota > Metazoa > Chordata > Actinopteri > Cyprinodontiformes > Aplocheilidae > Pachypanchax > Pachypanchax playfairii. The sequence continues at coordinate 4,115,982 of SSNP01000004.1, read as the reverse complement.
TCGAGCCGTAGATTGGACACTCCTGATACTCTGCCTTTGAGAGTTTCCATTTTCGCACAGCTTACTTCTATAAAAGATGTGACTTCACACAATTTTTACAAGAACTATGACTGGATGTGAGACTCAGGAACAGTGCCTTGAGAATAAAAATATATACAGTATGTACCTAAACATATGGACACTGTACCAAGCTGCCAGCAGTGGACAGCAGAGGGCAGTAAAACCAAGCTGCCAGCAGAGGACAGCAAAGCACAGTAATTGTTTCAATTAAATAATCTAGTGTTCAGTGTTGCTTTTTCTCGATATCCAGTATTTACTTCTGTGTAAAATACTGAATATAATTAAGGTTTTGTGCAAACATTTATTTGCAGTCATCATTTGTTCACATAACTGTTCTAAGCTAAGATCTAAATATTATAATAAATCTATGTTTTCTATTTAAAATGGCAGTAGAATCAGTCGATTACAGGCAACAACCAAAAAAGAGTAAAGAGATTGTTTCTGCTTCAAATAGGAAATACTGACCTGGAAGGAGACAGAGGAGTTTTAACAGTGCTTCTGAGTGACACACACACACACACACACACACCTCAAACTTTTGCTGACACGGTTTCTCAGACACTGGTGCTTGTAAAAAAAAAGAACACACACAACTTAGACGAGAGCAACACAGTAATCTGAGCCTGATATTATGATGTGGAAAATGGGGAAAATAAAAAAAAGATAAAATTAGTTTCTCTGCCAATTTCAACGTGCACTGTCTGCTGAACACAACACATCACATACATCTGACATAGAACAAAGCTTTAAATAAATAAATTCCCTTTTTTAATGCTCAAACAAGCCACTGATCCTGTTAAACAGTGTGTTAATGAGAATTATCCTCACTTGTTTGCAACCTGTGACTTTTCCTGGTGTTTTTGTACCATAGAGGTCCTGAAAGTGTTGACAATAACTCATATGTTGCAGCATAAACACCGTGTAGAGAATCGAGCAACCTCAAAACACTTGGTTAAAGGCTAATTGACACAACTTTTGCTCAAAAAGCACAAACGTGTGATGACGTGATGATGTCATAAATATTAGAATTAGTGTGTGACGTCGTTTGGCGACATCTAGTGACTTTCTGGGTCAACTTATTTGCTGTCAGAAACAGTTGGCAACACTGAATGGAAACCGTTAGCTGTTTTTGTATCTCAACCTCACTCAGTTTCGTTGCATTGAGCTAGTTGAGGCAGTGAAAGTGTTTGATAATTAGCTTAATGCAAGGCTGATTTGACGTGGATCCGAAGCGGCTTCATCACTACTACTCATTTGCTGTAATGCTCTTTCAGGTGTAGGTGAAGCTGTGCTGTTCGACCTGTTAGCAGCTTCTCTCAGTAACTCTGGCAGTAAGCGTCCAGATTCCTAAATGCTGTGCTGTATACTGTTGTAGCAACCAACCGCTCAAACCGGGAGAAAAAAGAAGTTTTTTTTTTATGTCCTGAAAATAGTAAGTCACAAGGACCCAGAAAAACCCAGAAAAAAGACATCAGAAGTGGATCCAGAATCTCCGGCATGTGGACAATTCTCGAGTTTGCAGCAACCACTCTCCAACAGGTAGGATGTAGTTTACTAAATCATATTTTCTATTAATTTCATTAATAATAATAAAAAAAACAAGACAAAACATAATGGCAGGTAAATAGTTTATTTTTATAAATCCTAATGTAATTGTACCACAAAAATACTGTGCTAATGTTAGCCATTAGCTTAGAGCTGTAATTTGGGGTTGTATACTTTTTTAGGTTGTCCTAGTGCAGCAGCTGTTAGTACTTCCTAAGACTGAGCACCTTTAATATCGGACACTAGAGGAGAAGCTCCTCTACACTGCCACAGAGGAGCAGGCTGACAACTCGGAGGATGTTCTCTGTGATGAACGAACTCTCATTCCTGCATGTTCCAAAGGTAAAGATGCTCCCATTTATGTTTGTCTTTTTATTATTAATTCCCTATAACAAATTAATAAGTCATTAATTAAATGTGTGGAGATGCAGAATGTCAGACAGATGTGACCATGGTCGACCTCACCAGGCTGGAGGATGCTGTGAAAGACTTTACGTCTAAGCAGTGAGGGAAAAGCTTTCAGACACTAAATTTACTCCAGAAACCTTCTAGAACATGGAAAAAAACACATTTCTGTATTAGACTGCTCTTTTTTTTTTGGTTTTGATGCCTAATCTCCAGTTCTGTGAACCACACATCACCACAACAACTTTGTCAGCTCTCTCCAAATCTTCAACAAGCTGTTACCTGGAGATACTGTCCTTGCAGACTGCGGCTACACTATTGAAGACAGTGTTGGTGACATGAGTTCTTGTTGTGTTGTTTCGAACCTTCTTAAAGGCCTCAACTCCAGACCAAAAAACACAGAAAGAAGACAAAACAGCAGAGGGCCTGGGACAGAGGGCCCCCTGGTGCCCTTGCTACGCCACTGTAGATTATGTAGCATAAAGTTCAATAAACTTTCATCTCTTCTCTCTGAAATAAGATGTGAGCACAGATGCAGTGAAACAGCAACATTTTATTTAGCAAATCTTTAAGCATAGACAGTTGTAGGAGCCTTTGTTCTTATTTGATTGATAAGCAAGAAACTCAAAAAACCCTTTCTTTATCTGCAGAACCAAAATTCATCATATTTATTAGCTAATGTTCAGTTTAAAAATACTTTTTTTTTATGCTTGCAGCGTTTGTAATCTGCATTATAACAATAATGATGTACTATGAGGTAATAAAGTATTGGTTTTCCTTGTAATTTAACAATGTCGGGCAATTTTCTTTTCATCAGTTCAGCTCCTCTACTACTGATATTCAGTCACAGATACTGAAATTTTGAGATTTTATCATTTACAACATGTAGCTTAGAAGTTCTATTCATTTTTTTTTTATAATTCCATCAATCCACTCTCTGTAAACGGGTATCTTCATGTATGAAAACAGGAAACCAGTTTTCTGTTTCATGCTTGCAGATACCACCCCGTATGCCTTTCCATCTTCACAGACTAACGGACCACCAGAGTCCCCCTGGAAGAACAAACAGAATGCAGTGACTGAATGAGAAGAGTCAGGTGGGATTTACTGATCCTGTTTGTAATAAGTTAAAGAAAAAGATAAAGTTCTAGAACCTACCGAACCCGGTCCCTTTTCTCCTTCAGAGCAGTACCGTTTCTCTGTAGCACACATCTCCTTATTAATGAGCGTTACATTTAGTTCCATGAGTTTAGAAGACATGTGATCATCCTTATTGGTGGTTGTTTGTCCCCAACCAGAGACTGAACATGATTTTGGCAGTGCATCATCATCTTGGTCTGCCAGAGCAATAGCCTTCACATTCTTGTTGAAGTGGATCTTACTGGACAGCTGAAAGAAACAAAAGATCTTACAAAGTGTACTCTCACACCTGGACATTAAAAACATGTGCAAGCATGCTGTTTGTTGACTTTAGTTCAGCATTCAATACAGTCCTTCCATCCAAGTTAATCACAAAGGTTAGTGATCTTGGACTTGAATCTTCCCTCTAGCTCTGGAGCTTGGACTACTTTAGTTTCCCCTTTTTCATTTTGTAGAAAAAATGTCAAAACATTGGAAACAACAACTGAAAATGATGTAAAGGTCACATTTAACTTTCTTCTATTAGGTATGATGGTTTATAGATGAATTACAAGACTTATTTTACCTTCAGTAGCATGATATCATTACTGAGCTGGACAGCGTTGTAGTCTTCATGTGGAAAATCTTGTTCTACACTGTAATGTTTCAAATTATTCTCATGGAAATTGTGAACTCCAACAAAAACTTTGTATGACCTAAAGAAATAAAGAAGGCTTTTAATAAAATCTCTTAATTCTTCATTGTAAAAATTCATGGATTAAATTGTTGTTTTAACATTCCCGTTAGGTATAAAGTATTTTAAACTCACTTGGCCTTGCAGTGGGCTGCAGTCATCACAAAATCTTCATTGAGGATGAACCCACCACAGTGTTTAGTGTCATTAACATCCTTTGTCCTCTCCAGAAGCACCATATACGGCCTGCTGTGTGCTGCAGCCTCGTGACCTCCTATGATACTTCCTGCATGAACTGTTTGACATGGTTTTGTCAAATGCCAAAGTTATGAAAAAATGTCATTATAATGAAAAGAAATTTTGAGCAGCTTCTGACTAACTTTAAAATTTGCAAGAAAAAGAAATGAGTTAATTTGAAAGTAAACACGTGAATTTAATTTGTACAATGTCATTAAACACATTTTGATGAAAAATATAAGGAAAATCAAACTCATCTGCAGTTAAAACAGGATTAAGTTAATATTAACTCACCTTGACTCCTAGAAGTCAACACAAGCATCAGAACCACCAGGTTACAGTAGATGAACATGATGAGATCACAATCCAGCTGAACGTCTGAATAGGAGTGACAAATATCTCTGAATCATCCCTTTATATCCTTCTTCCTCTCAGAGATAGAAGGAGGGGTTTGCTTGGTTTGCATTATGTTAATGATGTGGTTCTGAACTGTTTTCATGAGCCAGCAAAATCAGCTCCAGAGTCTGAGACATTTTCACATTGATAAATTTAAGTTTAGATACATCAAACACACCGCGACCTCTGCTGAAGAGTGCTGTGTGACTATTGTTGAGATACTGTACATCCACAAAGAAAACACATACTTATAATTTACAGTTTTTTTAATTGAATCTGTTTAGGTTTCCATGCAACACTGGAGTGTTCCAAATTAAGTTCTTGATTTTTTTTTTTGTGGTCTTTGCTATGAGATGAGTCCGTTTTTGCTCTGCTTCCTTCATATGGCCCTTAGGATGTAATGTTTTTCCCAGCGTGTGTCTTGTTTGTCAGAAGTGCTCAGGTCATTCAAGACACTCTCAACCCAAAACACTTTGCACACTCACATACTAAAACATACACCCAACAAATTATTGCCAAGCCTGCCCCATGTGGGTTAGGGTTAGGGTTCCGAAGGGCTTCATGTGGATACCTGTTTGTGTGAGTAAAGTAAGTAAAGGATCTGTGTGAGTGAATATATGTGTGTATATGGCTGGTTCTGGGTCTGATACTTGATAAATCCCAACTCCCTTAGCATGTAGTTGCAGTCCTTATTGCTCTCTTATAGTCCTCTCCTGTTGCCACCCAGCCCCAGGGTCCGAATGCTTGATGGTTCCAGGGCATGTGACTGGCTATCCTGGTGCAGTTGGAGGCCTGCCTCTTTAGGGTAGTGGTTTGGGTTGGCTTGGAGGTCCTTATCGGGGGGGATCTGGTAGGTGCAAAGCGGTGCTTGAGGTATGGATACCCCTGGTCCCAAACTCTCTTTTTTGAACTCCTGTGCAACAGTTGGATGCCAGTGGGGCAGCTTGATGCCTCTGGTTCTATAGGTTTTTTACCCTTGGATTGTGGGAGCCCCATCTTGGTCCAGGGTACAAATGGGGCACTGCGGACTGTCCAGTGTTCTGTCTTGTCCCAGTCGGCCTCTGTGTGTGGGGTGAGGTATTTTGGTGGCTGCAGATACTCACCATTATCATGTACTTTTTGTGACATTTCTATTCTGAGTCCCCCACACACAAAAGATGAGATTTGTTGACAAGTATGTTTGTTTTTTGTCATATTTTCTGTCTTTCCCATTCCTCTTTTTAAGATGCTGTTTGTTTTGTATGTGTGTGTGTGTGTGTATGCATTGGCATTTTTTTTCTACAGATGTCAGTGATTGGTGTTCTTGATGATTTCTATTTTTGTGCTATGTTTGTACTCTTTTCTTTCATCCCCTCTCGTTTTCTTTCTTTGAAAATGTTCCTCCTTTTTCTTTCTCTTTCTGTTCTTTTCATTATCTTTCCCCATTCTCTCCTCCTTGCCTGTCAGATCTGGAGATACAACATTACAAATGTATCCCAAGTTAGTATCAGTCAAGCCAACTGCTAGGGAAGCTGAGGTCTTTTGGACTGAAGGGTATGCTCCTAAAGACATTCTTTGACTCTGTGGCATCAGACATCTTCTATGGTGTGGTCTGTTGGAGCAGCAGCTTATCTACAGATGAGAGGAAATGGTTCTATAAGCTAATCAAGAAGGCTAGCTTTGTCCTATGATGCCCCCTCGACCCAGTGCAGGTGGTGGGAGACAGAAGATAATTACTGGACAGTGTTTCCCACCCCCATGCATGCAGCTGTTGCTGAACTGAAGAGCATCTTCAGTGACAGACTGTTGCCTAGGTGTGCAAAGGAGCGTTATCAGAGATTCTCCCTCCCAGCAGCTGTAAGACTTAACAACCGTCACTGCAACCAACAGACTCGATAATCTAGATAAACTCTGCTGCTACTTGCACATTTGCACAATCTCTTCATAGATAGTGGTTTTTTGCTGCTTGTTTCTGTGTGCATACATGTTCATGCACACCTGATGCATATCTGTTGTTTGGTTGACTTGCTTGGCGGCACATATTTGGATAATAATAATAGTGTTGTTGTTTGTGGACTTGGATTGAATATATAATCTTTAATTTTGTCTTTTCTACTCCTTTTTTGTTTTGTTTTTCCCTTGTGCTCTTCCTACTGAGACTTCTGCATTTCCCCACTGTGGGGCAATTTTTATTCTATTCTACACAAAAATATAAATGCAACACTTTTGTTTTTGCTCCCATTTTTTATTAACCTGGCTCTGCCAGATCTACTGTATGTGTAGCCCCGCCTCTTCTCAATTCGGGGATACACAAACATCTGGAACCACTCCTTTGAAAACCATGTATTTTGGCCAAAAAATGTTTGCACCAATCATGTGTTAGCATTTTGCTGTGCTGGTGGATCTCCACATAAAAGCAGATATTTAATCTGTTTTAGGAGAACTAGAGATGATTTCTTCATTGAAAAATGAGCAAAGGTAAGAACTTTGTGCATTTCCTGATGGCAAAGATGTCTTTTGCTTTTCTTAGTGGTAACCATGTGTGTGTTGTTCAGGCAGATGCGCCAGACACATGTGTGGACCCCAGGGCAGCCTAGTTCCAAGCATCTGACAGCAACAGTGCATGGGAAAACACCAGAGGAGGCGTGCACAGTCAAGTAACTAGCGAGAGCGCTGCCCCACAGTACATCCCTAGGGGCTGCAGTGAAAAGCCAGCAGGCCCTGCTGGTAAGCAGCTACAACTGAGCAGACCAGGATATAGATATGGAGACCTGAGATTTAAAGACATCTCCTTGCAGGGACTCAAACAAGAAGGACAGACCCCAGCAGCCACCAAGAGCAAGTTAGAACACACCCAGCCCTGAACTCTGAGAATTGTTTCTGTATCTAGTGTTGTTGTGATGCTAGTATTGGGAGGGGCCCCGATGTGGCACTACAATGCTAGTATCTATCGTAGGCTTGGGCAATAAATCGATTAAATGAATTAATTTCAAATTTTTTGTTGAGGCGATTCAAAGAATAAATAAATCTAGATTTTGCATAGTGGCGCTTTTTGGCTCCCTGGAGTTTCCGTAGAATTAGTTCCACATAGTTTGCTGCAACAGACGTGCGGTGAGAGACTCCACGCTGCAACATTTGCCTAAAGCCCATCACAGTCAAAGGCACCACAGACAGAGACATCCAGCTGAACATGAAAAACGCCAGTCTCTCTGAGACGAAGAAAGACCGCAGTGATCAACAAACCTTTGCTAAAAACAGCTAACTGTACCCAAATCCTTTGTACAAGGAACCGCAAATAGCAGGAAAGCAGTATGGTGGAGAACAATCACTGAAGTGGTTGCTTAAAGTTGTCCGTTGTTTGTACTTGTTGCTTTCCTTAATATGTAGGGAAAATCGGAAATCGACCAAAAAAAATTAATCAGAGATTTTACTTTTAAGCCATGTCGCCCAGCTCTAATCTATCGCCGATGCCGTTTACTGATACTAGTATAGAACTTTGCACGCAGCGCCGTGTGTATTCTCCTGACATTCTCTCACCCAACACTCACTGCTATGTGATTACGTATTCAGTGCATGCCTAGCTATCGCTACTGGCCCGGAGCACGAAGCTTTTTCTTGTTCAGGAAAAACAAACCAGCGAGCCACAGGAGAGAAAATGTCTGCAGTGGGGAAATATTTCAGCATAGAAACTCTAGTAAGAACAATAGCTACATGCAAAATTTGTGGCGAGAAAGTTGTGAGATGCAGAACTAATTTGGTCAATTTAAACACCTCAAACCCGATAAAACATTTGAAAGCGAAACATGCAAACAAACATAAAGAGTTTGAGGCAGCTGCGACTGTGAGCAAGAGAAAGTTACTGCAGGAGTAAAACAGAATATACTGTATGCTGTTTCACTGGAACATCCCCAAGTCAACGGGAGCATTAACTTACTCTATCTATAATTTGATATTTTTTTTCTCTCGTCTTTTACTGGAAAAAATACTACAACTATTTGAGATCTGTTTCAAAAACGCTGTACAATAATTTTACATCCAAGTGAGTTGTTTAGAATTAGAAGAAAAAGTGCTATTTTATTCTGTGTGGTATCGGTATGGTATCTGTATTGACCAATACTGCTGGGTATCTGAATCAGTACCAGGGCCGAAACAACAACTCTATCTGTATCTTTATCTATTTTTAACAATCAGTAAACCTTCCACCTATTTTTCTACCTTAATTTCAATATGTTTAGTTTAAATAATAATAATAACAATAATAATTGTAAAAAAAATAAAGAAAAACTTTGAAGAACAGACATGAGTATTGTTTCTGTCTGTCTTGTGGTGTATGTAGAATACATTTAGACAAATACTTACCTCTGTCTTGCATAAAAACGCTGAGCACTTGTACAGCGTTTTTATTTTTAATTTATGACAAAGCATAAAACTAGTGAGTTTCAGAAAAAAAATAGCACAGCTTTACTTGATTAAAATAGGTCACAAAGAACTACACGTGATCACATCACTCAGATTACATTGAGTTGAAAAATATCTTAATTTTATTAACTGTATGCTTAAAATTTGTAATCTGGCATCTGAAAACATATTGTTGAGATATGAAATACAAAAGCTGTTTCTTCCTTACCAAACAAAATCCTATTTCAGTTATCAGATCTGTTATATTAGTTGCAAAAATGTCACTCAAAAATTGTGGTTTGATCAGTGTAACAGGCCTCGAAGCCTTCACATATATTTCATAACAAAATCAATCCAGTTTAAAATCTCTGCATTGTCAGGTATCTTCGTGTACTTGTACAACCAAACACCATTTGGTAGCCGCCCGCTTGCAGACACCACGCCAAACGCCTTTCCATCTTCACAGACTAATGGACCGCCAGAGTCTCCCTGGAACAACAAACACATGATGCAGTGACAGTAGGAAGTGAAGAGTGAAAGAAACGTTAGTTTTGATCAAGTTTTTTTTTCTGCTTATATGGCAGTAAGGGAAAAAAGAAACAACTCTAACAAAAATAATTCAACAAAAATACATATAAATAACTACCATGCCAGTTCCTGTGTCTCCTTTAGAGCAGTATTCATTTTCACCACACAGTTCATCGTCAATGAGCGTCACATTGACTTCCATCAGTGTGAAAGACATCTGTGTATTCTTTCTGCTTGTTTGTCCCCAGCCAGAAACTGAGCATGATTTTGGCAGTGAGTTGTAACTCTGATCAGCCAGTTCAATAGGTTTCACATACTTGGTAAAGTTTGCCTTGGAAGACAACTAAAGGAACAAAAGTGGATAAAAACAACAACAACAATAATAATAAGTAAAAGAGGCATATTTTGTCATCTTGTAAAAACATATTTACACAGTCAATTTACTGCTCACTCATTATGATCCGAGCCAAAAATTAAGATAAATTTTACCTTCAGGAGCATGATGTCATTTTGGTACTCATCTCTATTGTAGTCACTATGTGGAAATACTTGTTTCACAGTCAAACGCTGTTTGATTTCGTCGTGGTATTTGTTTATCCCAAGGAGAACTTCATACGAGCTGAGAAAGAGACAACGTATAACACACAAGTTGAATGTATTTTAATTTTTGTGTTAAGGACATTTAAAAATTGTCGAATTTACTCAGCATGGCAGTGAGCAGCAGTCATCACAAAGTCTTCATTCAGGAGGAATCCACCACAGTATGATTTCTGATCGCCATTCGTCATCTCCAGAAGCGCCATGTATGGCCTGCTGTGCGGCGCAGCCACACGGCCTCCAATGATTTTCCCTGCATGGACTTGAACATTTTTTTGAAATATTTTTCAGAGAATGAGATAATAATAACAAAAACACAGTCAGCAATAAGTTCAATTAATAAAAAAAAAATCTTATCATCTAACAAGTCCTTCACCTTGAAAAGATGAAAAAAGTACAGTCAAAAGCAAACTCATATGTAACTGCAATGTTATGAAGGCCATACTAACAATAGGTTTGAAAGGGAGGTAACTAATGAGCTTAAAAAAATGCCATGTGAGAAAAGCTAAACCACAAAGAGTCAAAGGTTTCACATGGCATACACTTAAACACCCTTAAATAGACTCACCTTGACTATTAAAAGTCAGTACAAGCACCAGAACTGCCAGGTCACTGTAGATGAACATGATGAGATAATAGTTCCACTGACCTGCTGAAGAGGAGTGAAAAACCTCTGAAAATCTCCCTTCTTATATGTTTCCTTCTGTCTGAGGGGGGGGGGGTGTTCAAGCAGTTTGCAATGTGACTCTTAAAATTGTACAGCAACCTTCACAGGACAAACCCAAGAGAGAGTCTGGGTAATCTGAATTTGTGTTTCACTCAGATCTGTTTCTGCTGCATCCCAAAGCAGCACAAGAAATGTATGTAGAGCACATTGCATTGACTGACGTGGCGTTTTGAAGACATTTAAACAAAATAAACAATCCAGCATGTTTGAAATGGTGCCTACAACTTAAGATAACCTGATCAAACAAAAGATTTACACAAGATGTATTTTGAGGGTTTTAAATTGCATGTCTGCATCATTTACACATTCAGTTGTATAAAAAAATAAACAACAATTAGAACTTCGTAAGTGACAGACTTTGAAACCTTTAATATTCTAAACCTTAACATCTTAGATCTTGTAATAAACTGAATGAGTGTTGGTTATTATTATATCAACAGATATAAAGAATTTGTGAGGCCAGTAAAAGAATAATTTAGAAATAAATCAAAATATAAAACAATTTTAACTGCCACCAGAACAAAATATTTCAACCACTTCGAAATAATGTGCTCAGAGCCGAGACTCAAAGATATCCATCTAACCACAGAGACCTTACATGTGATTGCTGCAGGACTGCTCGCTGTGACTTATCTCATGCAACACAATGCTTTAAAAATGAGGCCATGCAGCTGTTCAAGAGAGCAACGATCACACGGTATCATACAGTAGCGGATTCATCAATAAAAATCTCAAAACACATAAATATTTAGGCAGTTCCAGGTACTTTGTCTATACTCTGCTGCTTGAAGACAAGATAAAACAATCATCAGCGACTCAGTTGTTGATTTAACCAATTTACAGATCTGGTTAGAAAGTTGATTGAATTTACTTTAAGAAATATTATCAAACAGCTTCAGAGTATTTCTGCATCCATCACTGTAATGAAGAGACTTAGATTTGTTGATGGACCTGTGTACTATAACACTTCCACACTATCTGTGTAATGTTTGAATTTAGAACTGCACTTGTATGCAAGACAGACTCACTGATGTTTTAAAAGTTTATTCCTTTTACAGGTACAGAGTAGTGTCTCGCCACTCATCACCAGATCAAGTCAGTAATAGTCTGATATAACGACTGTGGCGAGGAAATGACAGGTCAGCATCAGGTAAGAGACAGAATGAATAATGACTTGAGGAGATGAGATTACAGTTTCACTCAAGTGGATGATGTGTTAAACTTAGAAGTCCTGTGATAACACTCCTATGTGTAATGGTGACAGATGATGGCGTGGACAGGTCAGCGGAATCTGTGGAGGTCAGTAATTTTGTTTTAGTTGCAGGTTTGGAAAACTTAAAGAGGCCATTTCATACACATTTCAGGACTTTGTGGTTATTTCTTAAGTATTAACCAGTAATATGAAACATTTTATATCTAAAAAACGTCAGGAAACACTGATTAACAGACCTTTCAGTCTGTCTGCATTAAACTTCGGGTGGTTCCGGCTCATTCCCTCAGGCTTCGAGCAGCAGCTCATTCAAATTCATTATTCAAATTTGCTGGACTCTGATTGGCTAACAAACTAGCCTATGAGAGCAAGGCATACCGTTTCCTGCCCCGCTGCACATGGCAACGTCATGTCTTCCTGTTTGCTACGTCTTATGCTACAGCTTTTAGCCAGCAGCATGCTAGGCGTGGTTTCAACTGCGGGAGCTCCCGAATTCTAACAAACAAATTGGAGTTGTGACGAACAACCGAACAGATACAGGCCGTTCGGACTCGGGAGAACTCGGGTATTATCACCACCTGCGTAGTTTGAGAGATAAAAACTGAAAGAGAAGTTGTTGACCTGTTTTCACACCCACTATGAAAGTAAGAACACCTGTGGAGCTAAAATATTCAACAGAAACCTCAGAAATAAAGATTTTAATGGAAGGGCCTCTTCAAGACAAAATGAGCTGATTGATTAGATAGGACCTGGAGAATGAACAGGTAGGAGTCAAGATGGAACAGAGGAAAACAAAGTGTGATCAGACCTGGTACATGACAATCAGATAAGAAAAACAGGAAGTCCTGTACAATGTACCCCCACATGTTTAATTTCTTCACGCCTTCCTATCTGCAATCTTTGATCATCTAAAGAAGGCGAGTTGCATGAACAAAAAGCTGTGTGCTCAAGTTTTACTTGTGCTTGAACTTGATCAGTCTGAAGAGAGGCTGAACAAAACAAATGTTTTCCAAAATTAAAGCAATGTTGCTAACGTAGCCTTTCTCAAGAAGATGCATTAGCTTTGGATATCTTTCAAGGATAACACACACTATACACTGCCATATAAACATTTGCTCAAAGAGAGATATTTTTGAATTTGCCTTTTATGTCCATTTGTGGTTTTGAATCCAGTTTAAACCAGTGTAGGTAACCATGTCTAGAATCACCACTCAGCTTCAGGTCAGCCGTTAGAGAGAGACAGCAGGTTAGTTTATCTTGCTAGATTTACAGATCTGTCCTGTTCTTCATGATGGAGAACAAATGGAGCCGTCAGATGGGATCATGTGGTCAGTCGTTTTCCCACCACAGATTTTTCAGCCAGGGAGAAGACCAGTAGATGTTCAGGTGGGTTTGGAAAGCTGATGCAGGAACAGAAGGTAAGTTATGATCTTGACCTTGACAGTAGTTTGGCAGAGATGAGGGTTACTGATGACATCATATAAGAGAGACGAGACTGAGAGAAATATCCAGTTCGTCCTCCAAGTTTTTTGGAAAACCTTGAATCCAATCTAAAATCCAGTTTAGACTTGGATCAGCAAAACATAAAGAATGTGCCAACAGGTTTTTAAACTATTTCTTTTATTTTTCTGCTCCTTCAGTAAGTCCTAGAGAATTTATTTGAAAAAATAAAACTATGCTTTGACTTCTTTCTTTGATTAATTTTTAGATCATCAGACATAGAACAATCCTTGTTTTTAATAGATAAAAATGTGTTATATTTTTTTCATATCTTTTATATTTTCTCAGTTGAAAGTTGTTTCTCATTTCACTCACATTTCCATCAAAATCAATTGTTTGTTTTTTTAATCAAATAAGTTTTACTCCACAAAACTTACCTAAAGAAATCCTATTTCCTGAGTGAAAATGTGATAATTTCTTGCTCTTTGTTTTTGAAAAAGATCTTTAAACAAATGACTCTCTTCTCTAATAACCCATAACACTATTCTTGTCCTCAAAATACTAAACGATAGACAACATTTCAGAAAGTAAGTTAACAAATCGAGTTTCATTTTGGAACTTTTGTTTCTGAAAGACCTAAAAGATTCACACCATAATAATATATTAGATGTCATACAGCAGCGGTCCTTAAACTTTTTATAATCCGTACCACCTCAGAAAATACGAAGGTCTCCACATACCACAGTAGTGACAGATAGCTTATATTCACCTCAGATATAAGTGGAAAAATGGTCAAACCACTAACCTTAACCCTGCTTTAAGGTCTAACATGGTATAGTTAACACTTTCATTTGATCTGTACATTTTTTTTCTTTTTTCTAAGAACCCTAAAGGTAGCATCTGAGTCATCAAACCTCCTGATCATGTTGACACTGTGGGTACGACTCCACTCTGTACATCTCGAGACCGCAGTTGTTGATTCATCTCTTACCTTACTGCAGAAGTCATTTGCCTTCATTCAGGCTTTTATTAATGAATTTTAAAACATTATAAACTTCCAGACAAAAGTTTGAACAGATATGTTTAAACCTTTGACTGATAGTGTATATAAAATAGATTTTTTTTTTTTTTTTGCTGTCATTCTTTGAATAAGTTTCTAATCATTTCAAGCTGGAGTCATTTGTCTTTCTTTTATCAGCCGTGAAATAATTTTGCATCTTACATCTTCAACTTGTCCGCACATTATACAACTACTGTATATAGGTCGATTTTGAAAGCTCCAAAAAATACGACCTGTGAGAGTGTTTTCAAACGACCTGTCAGTTAACATGCTGAACAGGAAATACTGATTACTGTTATCTCTCACTTCATCTGCATGATGTGCCAAATACTGTGGAGTTATATTACCTGTTTATTTTCTTATTTGTTGGTGTTGCATTTACTGATGTTCAGAAAGTTTGTCATTTACAGAAATATATATTTTTTTCTGTTAATTTATGCATTCTTGGCAGAATGCACAAAACATATTTGTGCATTCTGTTTGCTATCATGTTTTTAAGCTTTTAAAAATGGCATCTAATCTAAAGATTTAACCATTTTATCTGAACTGCTACAATGAAAATGTTCACACCGATATCCTGAAAAGCATTATTAGATTATGAGGTCAAGCGTTCATATTCACAGTTTAATCACTGGTTATTTTTCATCATTTTGGCTGAAAAACAGAACATACATACATACATTCTCTTTGAATGAGGTGTGTGCAAACGTTTGGTCTGTACTATATCTGTTAAGAAAAAAAAAACTTTATTTCTTCTTTTTTTGGTGGATTAAGAATATTATGAAGATAATCATAAAAATAAACAAATATGACATATTTTGGCAATATTGAATCACTCTAATGAATAGAAACATTGGTACCTCCACCAAGGAGGTAATGTTGAAACTTCAGTGTGTTCAAAACCTCTGTATCTATTCAAAGTTCACAAGACAGTGTCTTTTGTTGTTTTGTACACAAACTTCAATCTCACTTGAAGAAAATGTCTGTAAAAAATAGATTTGATTCTTTGTATTTAGAGACTAAGAATGGATGTTTAGGAAATACAAGAAACAACAAACTACTTCATAGTAATTATTGGTCGTTTATTTGAAAAAGAAAAAAACTTTTACTTAAGCAGATTATGTTACAGTGTATAAAAGACAAAATCAGATTAAAATATGCCCATTATGTTAAATACAATTTCACAAAGAATTCAATTTATTATTGTGACTCAGATAAAAAAAATTGAGAAAAACTTGCACCAGTAAAAACTTTAGTTTTTAAAAGAGATCTACTGTTTAAAATCAGAACAAAGATTTATATATTTTTTTATAAAGTATTTTATTAGAACACCTAAATAATATTTACAAATTATATTCTGTGTAGTTTTACTTTGTTTGTTTGTTTGTTCAGGCACACTCTTACCTGAAGGAGCATCATATCATTCTTCATTACAGACGTCTAGTAGCTTTTCTGTGGAAATGATCGTTCCACAGTTACACGTTATACATCTTCCTCCTCATTGAGTATATTATAAAATCACAACAAAATAATAAAAATGAATACTTATAATGAATACAAATTAATAAAATATTCATTAGAAATAAGCCTCAAAGGGCCCAAAAGTTACAACTCACTTTCCTTTAGTTTACTGCAGTCATCACAAAATACTCACTGTGTGGAAAAACCTCATGGCTATCAGTGATTGTGTGACCTGAAATTAATATTATTAATTTACTAATTGATCAGCATACAGAACATCCACACTAAAACTTTTAAATAAAACTAAACTTACTGTAACAGTCAGTTTCACTAAATCACTGCAGATAATCATGATTAAATCAGTCTAACAGAATTTCAGTCTGTCAGCAGGGATAAAGAATAAATGCTGTAATTACTAAACATGAATTAAAATTATGTAAGACAACAAGTCTTTATTAGAGTTACTGAGAAATTATTGTTCTAATAACTCAAACAGTCCGGCAAACCTTTTTTTTAAATGCAATAACAAACATCATCCACAAGGAGGCGGTGTTGTTCTTGTTGTGTTAATTCATGTTAAATAAAAACACACAAACAAAATGCAGTTGTTTATTCTTTAAGGCATATTACAGAACAGATTTTTAGAACTCTGAAAAATTGTTAATATTTACCTGCATGCTTGTTTGTCTAATTCAATGAAACTAAAATGTTGTATGTTAAAAGTATGTGTTTACTAAATCAGCCTAAAGGAAGAAAGAGACTTTGATCTGGAAGTATCATGAGAATAGCATAACTTGATAACATGTCTGCAGTGTGATTATCCTAGTTCTTCATCAGAGCCGTCTTCATAGTTGAGATGATCCAGTCATGGTAGTTGTGGATCTTGGCATACATAAATGTTGCAGGTCCATGAGGACTTTCCTCCACCCTCGAAGACACCACGCCGTAAGCCTTTCCTCCTTCACAGACCAATGGACCTCCAGAGTCAGCCTGAAAAATGAACACAGTGTGTAGTGATCAATTAAAATGCAAACTAAAATAATTGTTAGACACATTTATTTGTACATTTTTAGGTTATGAAATATACACACCTTACCAGGTCCTTCGTATCCCTTAGAGCAATATGTGTTTTGTTTTTCACAGAATGGCTCATTTATCAGTGTAACGTTGACTGCCATGAGTCTGTAGGTCATGTTTTTATTATTCCAGGATGTTTGCCCCCAGCCAGACACAGAACAGGATGTTGGCAGAGATCCTTTATCCCAGTCTGCTATCATAATGGGTCTCACGTACTCGTTAAACTCCGCCTTGAATTTCAACTTTAAGAAGAACATAAAAAATATATGAAAAATAAAACTGAGATACTATTTGTCTATTTGTTCAGTAAACTTTTACTATTCAACAACATACAGAACATGTTATTCTTACTTTAAGGATCATCACATCATTTTGGTATTTGGTTTGGTTGTAATCCATATGAGGGAATGCTTGGTCCACGGGAATGGTCTGTTTGTTAAAGCTTGAATTTATAATGTGAACTCCTAAATTAGCTGTGTACGCACTGGACGAAAGAAAAACAAAACATTATTTCACTTTTAACAGAAAGTTCGACCACTTCAACTTAAGCTGTTCTTGAGTGTTTTAAACTCACTCGGCCTGACAGTGAGCAGCTGTCATCACAAAGTCCTGGTTCAAAAGAAATCCGCTACAATATTTTACTTCACCGTTTGACGTACTCTTCAACAGCACCATGTACGGCCTGCTGTGTGGCGTTACCTCAGTGCCTCCAATTACTCTACCTGCATGAACTGGAGGAAGCAGAGCGAAAAGATTTCCAATTTTAATTTAAATTGAATAGAAATATCACTAAAAGAGTCAATGACATATTGCTCAGCTGTTTGGGAATGTGAATAAATAAACCAGACTACAGTGAGTTCTTGCTGTAAATAAAGCGACAAGGTCTTTCCACCATTTATCTGCATCTCAGCTTGTTAAATAAAATTTTTTTCTCAACATTATTACTTGAAATAAAGGTCTAAATAAAAAATTCAAACATGAATACAAAGCATGACGATACCTTGACTGTGAAGAGTGAGTACAGCCATCAGAATGAGCAGTTTGCTGTAAACAAACATGTCCAGGAGAGACATGTTCTCTGAACAGAGTCTAGCTGAGGTGCAGAACTGAGCAGCAGAAGCAGATGTCACGATTCAAAACCTTCAGTTCTTCCTGGTTTCATGAGTAAAGGAAGTGCGTTTTTTTTTTCATACCATCACATTCGTGCAGATACCTTTTATCTTAAAAGATGCAAATTACCATTGAGAAAAAAAAAATTCTACATGTGCTCAGTTTGTATTTTTTTATTTGTATTTTTTTTTTTAAGTATATGGTCAAATAACTGAGCAATTAATTGACATGAGTGTTTTTGTTTGTTTGTTTTTATTTTATTGATTCTTGTGCAGAGGAAATAGGTTGCACATTAGCAATCGAGTCAAAAGGTCAATTCACAAGTTTTTTTTTTTTGTTTTTATGCTTTTCAGTTGATGTGACTCTGACTGCATTAAGCATCTGATATGATCTAAACCACATCCGGGCTGAAAATGAGTCATTTAACTGCAATCGTGTTTTATTCCTCCCTAAAAAAAAAAAAAAAAAAGTCTAATTTAGGTTCAAACTCCAACAGCTCATGTGTTAATGGCAATGAATGATTCTAAATATCATTTGAAGTTGAAACCATTGGTTTAATTTACTGTCACAAACTTAAAACTCTAGAAAAATCAGTCAATAAAAACTTGTAACACCAGTTTTGATGCAATGGAATAAACTTTTATTTACAAAAGTATCATTTTAAAATGTAAATGATTCTTTTTTTTTCTTAAATTGAAAGATACAAAATCTTTGTGTTTCTGTTAGAGCTAATTTGCAAGATGACAGATACATACAGTATTTGCCTTTGTAGTCAGGAAGTGAGCTGTTCAATCCCAGGCACTGGCTGGCTACATGTCAAATTGTACTTAGGCAGGACAATGAACCCCCCAAACTGCCCTGGGTGCTGTACAGATGGCAGCACCTCTGCTTCTCAGGGATCAGGCAGATAAAGTAATCAAATTCTGTGTGTGGAACACTGAGCGAACATATTTGGCCAATAAGTAAATAAACCTTTTTCAACATTTTCTGTAATCAAGTCATCACATTTAGAAACTGTTCAGTGAAATGTCCTTTGTGTTTTTAACACAACAAATAACTATCAATAACTATCGTTATTAGATCATAATTAATAATACTTACAGAAGTTAAACAATAAAAGAAATAAAGTTGATTCTGCACAGAATTACCTCATATATTTTTTGCTATATAACATGGATGAAGTGAAGTGATGATGTTGTAACTTGTCTGTAGACCATGTAAATAATCACATTGTGAGTATTGCAATATATCTATATATGATAAGAGTTGTTTTGTGTGTGTGTTAGTTTCCTGAGTGAGATGCTCAGTGTGACACGTCAGGATCACCAAAATGTGGCTGATAGGCTTTTGAGAAATTCTCAAAAGTTTCTGTGAGACTCCACTGTCTGTTTTAAGTGTAATTATTCAAAGGTTTTGTTTTCTTTTTTGTTCTTTTTTGTTCTTTTTTGTTTTTGTTTTTTTTGGGGGGGGGGGGGTTATGGTATTTTTTACAGACAGAGAGAACTGACTACGGAGACCTGACAAGCAAGAAAATAAATACATTCTCACTTTTGGAAGCAAATATGTACCATAATTCAGATGAAAATAGATTAATGTGTACAATGTGCAATCAAAAGGTCACAATCAAAGAAAAATGTACAATATAAAAGCAGAAACAAGGTGCAAACAGACATTTTCCAGAGATTTTAAAGGTGCAGTAAAACTTGTCTTTTTATTATAGATTGCAACAAGTTCAGTCATTACCACAAAACTATATATATATATTTTTAATTTTATTTATTTATTTTGTTGTAATTACCCTGATTTTAGAAAACACAATAGTGCATTAACAAACATTCTCCACACGGAGCCAGTGTTGTCTTTTGTTAAGATGTTGAAAAGAAATTTCTATGCACAGAATAAGAAAATGCTTTTGTTTATTTTTAAAGCATAAAAAACAACTAAAAAAGAAATATAATATAAAAGCAGCATTAAAAAATGACATTGGAGTTTACTAACTAATTTCAGATTCTCAGTCATTTCATTTATTTACAATGACCAACATGTTAAAGTTGTTCCTTAAGAAATCAGTGTTGGATAAATAATCTAACCTTTTACAATATGAGACATAATTTCAAATAAAGGACATATCTGATTTGTGACTTCCTGTAATTAAAATAACACCAAATATCAAAACACTACAAATTTAAATGTTTGTACTTTTGCCACCAACATAAAGAAAGCAGGAGGAGGTGGTGGTCTGGAATATTTTTGGGTTTAGAATATGCTCTCAGGTGCTTCTGTCAGCTCTGACATGGTTTCATACATGAAGACTAACATGAAAATGATTAATCAGGTCTAATGAACATTAATTCTTCCTTTGAGCCTTTTCAATGGTTGAGAGGATCCAGTATGTCTTGCTAGTGAGCTTTGGGTACAAATATGTCTTAACTGAGGATTGGATGACTATGGTGGACATCACCCCATAAGCTTGGTCCTTTCCATTAATTTTACAGACCAATGGTCCTCCAGAGTCTCCCTGAAAAATACACACATGATGTAATTATCAGCTAAAATTAGTTATCTGTAGATTTTTAGGTTATGAAATTTACACACCTCACCAGGTCCAATTTCCCCATCTGAGCAGTACATATTGTCATCTTCACACATTTTATTGTTGATCAGGGTTACATTGATCTCCATGAGTGAGTCATGCATGTATTTATCTGTCCAGCTTGTCTGTCCCCAGCCAGAGACGGAACATGATGTTGGCAGAGATCCAGAAGTCGGCTCTCCCAGTCCAATGGGTTGCACATAGTTGTTGAACTTCACCTTTGACCTCAACTTTAAAATAAAAATATAAAATATAAATACAAGCTGGAAACTCTGAGTTCATCAATATGTGGTTTAGTGTTTCAGGTCTCTTTTTAATAGGAAGATTTTTAAATATCATTATGAGAAAAACAAATGACAACAACAACAACAACAACAGGGAAATGTGTTTATGTTTTCTCACCTTAAGAAGCATGATGTCATTTTCCAAAGTTTTGCTTTTGTAATGCTGATGTGGAAATGTTTGTTCCACAGTTGTGTTCTGCACTTTCTCATTAATATCAAATACATTGTGAAGTCCTAGTTTAACCGTGTAAACCCTGTAATGAATAATAAAAAAAAACACTTTTAAAATGAAAAGCTTCATTGCATCAGAATGTATAAAATGATGTCAAGTTTTCTGATAAAACTGTTGTCAATAAGTTTGAAACTGACTTTGCTTTGCAGTGGGCGGCAGTCATCACAAAATCCTCATTTAGGAGGAATCCAGCGCAGTATAATGTTGCGCCATTTTCCATTTTCCTCTCCAAAAGCACCATGTACGGCCTGCTGTGTGGTTTAGCCTCGTGGCCTCCAACGATTCTAAACGCATGAACTGGAGGGAGAGAAGAAGAAGCAATGTACAGCATAAGAATAACACTTTGGTCTCGACACGTTCAGACCACAGTACTTCTGTACTTTACCACACAAACATATATACCTGACTTTAATATATAGTAGTACTAAAATCACAGACATCGTACTCGACTGTTTGTAGAAATACTTTTTTTAATTATCATAATAACTTCAGTTAACTTGACCCAGTTGAAACAAGTTTTCTTGACACATAAAGTCACAAACAGACTTATTATGTGATCATCATCTAATATAGATACTTTTACCACTTAGTTAAACTTCATATAATGTACTTTATACTCAATAACCCCCTTTTTACATGAAACAAATTGTATACATTTTTAAACTTATTATTTAAATTTAAATGTGATCAAAGCAGTAACCTACTGTGACCATGAAGCATCAGCATGACCATCATAACAGCCAGTTTGTTGTGGATGAACATGTTGAGATCAGGGTTCAGCTGAGTTACACAACAGAGCAGCAGAAGCAAAACTCACTCATCATTTCAGACCTTCCTGGTTTTAAAGAATAGAGGAAGTGTTTCGTTTGAATATGTAAATGATATGTGTGGGGGGGGCGGGTTCATAATGAAGGCGTTTTTTTTTGTTTTTTTTTCTGGAGACTTACTGGATGATTTAAAAAAGAAAGGTCATGATAGAAGGTCATGTACATGTTTTAGATACAATACAATGATGACTTTACTGATCATTGTTGAATCTTTTAAATGTACACATTTATCCTTTTGTGTGTCATACTGTTTTTTATTAAAAGATATTTTACTGGTTTTCAAGCACTTTGATTGGTTCAAAAGAGCAGGCGTCAATCTAAGATAACTCCAGTTTATTTCACCAAGAAGGCATAAAATAATCTTTACATCAACACTCACGTTAAATTGTCAAACGCATTAATGTTTACTGAACATAAACTTTATTTCTCGGTATTTGAAAGTAAAAAAAGATCAAACTTGTTATGAAATTTTGAAGCTTTTCAAGCTGTTTGGCACAGAGTCTTTATCACAAGGTCAAGCTAAACCTAGGATTAGATACATAATCATTGGAAAGTGTGATTGGTTTTACAGCATTTTGAACGTGTGTGTGTGTGTGTGTGTGTGTGTGTGTGTGTGTGTGTGTGTGTGTGTGTGTGTGTGTGTGTGTGTGTGTGTGGGTTTGTATTTCTGACCTCCTGGGGACCCGTTTCCTGACTTTTACTATCTTTCTGGGGTCCGAGGGTTCTTGTGGGGACCGAAGCCTGGTCCCCATGGGGGGGACTCCCCTTTTTAGGGTTAGGGGTTAGGTTTATAGGTATGGTGTGAATAGAGTTTTAGTTAGTCTTAGGGTTAGTTATAGATCAGTAATGGTTAAGGTTAGTAAAAGGGTTTGGGTTAGGTATAAATCTAGTTACTAAAATCAATGGAAGTCAATGGACGGTCCCNTTCTATTTTGGTTTCATCTGACCATATGATGTTCTCCCAATCCTCTTCTGGATCATCCAAATGCTCTCTAGCAAACCGCAGACGGGCCTGGACGTGTCCTGGCTTCAGCAGGGGGACACGTCTGGCACTGCAGGATTTGAGTCCCTGGCGGCGTAGTGTGTTACTGATGGTAGCCTTTGTTACTTTGGTCCCAGCTCTCTGCAGGTCATTCACTAGGTCCCTCCGTGTGGTTCTGGGATTTTTGCTCACCGTTCTTGTGATCATTTTGACCCCACGGGGTGAGATCTTGCGTGGAGCCCCAGATCGAGGGAGATTATCAGTGGTCTTGTATGTCTTCCATTTTCTAATAATTGCTCCCACAGTTGATTTCTTCACACCAAGCTGCTTACCTATTGCAGATTCAGTCTTCCCAGCCTGGTGAAGGTCTACAATTTTGTTTCTGGTGTCCTTTGACAGCTCTTTGGTCTTGGCCATAGTGGAGTTTGGAGCGTGACTGTTTGAGGTTGTGGACAGGTGTCTTTTATACTGATAACGAGTTCACACAGGTGCCATTAATACAGGTAACGAGTGGAGGACCGAGGAGCCTCTTAAAGAAGTTACAGGTCTGTGAAAGCCAGAAATCTTACTTGTTTGTAGGTGACCAAATACTTATTTTCCACCATAATTTGCAAATAAATTCTTTAAAAATCAGACAATGTGATTTTCTGGATTTTTTTTCCTCATTTTGTCTCTCATAGTTGAGGTATACCTATGATGAAAATTACAGGCCTCTCTGATCTTTTTAAGTGGGAGAACTTACACAATTGGTGGTTGACTAAATACTTTTTTGCCCCACTGTAAATGGCATGTACTTGCACTTTACTCAGGTCTTACGACCCTCAAAGCACTACAGTATGTCATTCACCCATGCACACATTTGTTGATGATGAACTACACACATGTTGTAGCCACAGCTGTCCTGGGACACACACTGACAGAGGCGAGGCTGCCAGACACCAGCACTGCCAGACCCTCTGACCACCACCAAACAGGCAAAGTGGGTTAAGTGTCTTGCCCAAGGACACAACAGCTAGGTGCTCTTTTTCCCTGGGCAGACCTGCCGGTTACCAGACAACCCACTCTACCGCCTGAGCCACTGATTAACAAACCTTTCAATCAGTCTGCATTAAAATTAGGGTGGCTCCGGCTGGTTTCGTCAGGCTTCGGGCAGCAGCTCGTTCATATTCATTATTCGAATTTATTCGATTGGCTAACAAACTAGCCTATCAGAGCAAGGTATACTGTTTCCTGCCCCACTGCGTATGGCAACGTCAGACGTTCTCTCTTCCTGTTTGCTACGTCTTATGCTACAGCTTTTAGCTAGCAGCATGCTAGGCGTGGTTTCAACTTCGGGAGCTGCCGAATTCTAATGAACAAAGGAGTTGTGATGAAACAAATACCGGCCGTAGTTTGAGAGATAAAAACTGAAGGAGAAGTTATTGAACTATTTTTCACACCCACTATGAAGGTAAGAACACCTGTGGAGCTAAAATATTCAACAGAAACTTCAGAAAAACAGTTTTTAATGGAAGGGCCTCTTTAAGTAGGTAAATATAGAGAATATACAGCAGAAATTACTTAACATTTACATGATACAGTATATGAGAAGTTATAGAGCCTTACATGATGTCCCTTCCATCAATGCTAATTCTACACCCTTGACTTCTGCAGTTATCAAAAGTCATTACATTTCCGTTTACAGTTTATAAAAATTTAGAAGAAGTTTATTTTTTTGAGTCACGAGTTAAATTTGAATCGTTTTCAGGTCAATAAAATGCTCCTGATGTGACCTTATTAAAGCTAACAAATGGATATTAAACAAAATACAAATGAAACAACAGGTGAATCGTTGTGGTGCTGAATGTGGGACCTTTTCAAAGGAAACTAGTCTTGGATACTCGCTCTAGACACTCTAGACACGTTAGTCACAGTCTGTGTTAAACTCAAGACGATGCTGGATATGAAACAATGAGTCGTGGTGACCATAGCTCCATCTTCATCTTTTTTGGCAGTGAATCAGGCCACAGCTCACTCGCCACACTGTACCAACATGGCTGTTACATCTTTCCTCAGTCTAGACACAAATATGTCCCTTTTATATCGCTCTCTTAAACCTTTTATTCATCGATTTTAATGATACATGAAAAAACTTTTGAACGTGTTCAAGAAGGAGATAGAAACAAAGGAGATGTGTTAGCAGGTTTGAGGATGAGAGCACCCTTGATGGGAAACACAGGAGGACATGCAGAGAGGAGCTTATGTAGAACCGGCCCTTTATCATTCGCCACTTTTTTAAGAACCACGGGTTGAGAAGACTCGCTGGTTTGGCCAACGGACACGGCAAACAAGAAGAAGGGAACATGATATCATTCAGTCACTCGAAGCATAAAACTCATGTTTATTGAGAAAAAAAGATAAGATCATAAAACCATAAGAAAATGTTCCTGGAACAGATCAAACTGAGATCACGCACAGGAACTGATGCTTAGGGTCTGAGACTCATACTGATATGACGCTGAATGAATTTAGCAATCCCTCCGATAGGATCTGAGCCAAATTCAAGCTTTTAAACGGCGTCAGTTTACCTTATTGATGTCATTTACAATCTGATAATAAAACAGATCCATTTTTTTACCATCTAACAAGAAAAATGTCACTTATTTATTAGTTTTAGGTGCTTCTCGACACTGTGTCCATCAAACAAGGAAAATACATCAAGAGTAAAAGTGCTAACAATAAAATACTGCACAATTGTTGGCTTTTTTTTGTAATAATGATAATTTAAATTGTGGTAATAAAATGTAATTATTTTTTTTGTAATCTTGGTATTAAAAGAGGAAACATCTTAACTTGTTTGAGGCATGTGATTACTCAGATTATAGCACAAGCTGTGCCACTCTGCATCTTATTATAAGATATGAGATATGGGGGGGATAAAAGTCTGAAAGATCTGTATATACATGAGATTGTTGCATATTTACATTTTGGCTCTCAAAGATGCAGGAAGTGACACATTGTGAAATAGAAGAATATGATGTTTATTACTAAGAGGTTTTAGCTTTAGACACAGTGAAGGTTCGTGTTGAGTCGTTACAGTGCAAAACTAGGCTCGCAGCTCATAGAGGAACTCTCATGATGGTTTGTGGTCAACCTCTTAGCTGTGTGTTTCAGGTGCGATCATTAATTTTTTTTTTTTTTTAATCATTGTAACATTATTCTCAGTGTTGTTTTCACATATGGAAAAGTAGAGATAGAGAGAAGTGGCCAAAGCCTGGCAAGTCAGCAAGAAAATAGAATGAAAATCATTCTCAAGTGATTTTTATTAATCAGCTTTTTTTTTTTTTTAGGGGTGGGTCGTTTTCTCTTCCAAGTCAGGTTTTGTCTATTTTTTTCTCATTTTAGCTCAGGCATGTGATTTTCTAATAGACTTAACAGATTTTGAACAATAAAAAATTCCAATAAACTAACAACCTGGTTTATCACAGTTCCAAAGGAGGATGTGATGCTTCAGGTTTGATTTATTACATTTTATATGCTCTCAGTTCTGTGCCTGTCCCATCATCCATCTTTCAAAGCTGATGTGACAAACACCAGGAATCTCCTGGAAGGCCTGTAAAACTATCTTGGTGGTGGAACATTGCAGGTCAGAAATCTTTTATTTGTTTTATTAAAATGTTGACAAATCTGCAAAGCTTTAACGTGAATTCTCAGTGAAAATCTTGCTGCTAACCAGCTCTGCTTGCTGTTTTATGATGTTGAAATATCATGAAGGTATCTTGATAAAAAATTGTTGAGAAACCTAAGTCCCACAGAGTGTAAGAACTCTGTAAAACACGTACTCTCAAATAAACAAATGGCTTTCTGCTTCCAGACACTCAGAGGGTGTTTCAGGAAAACTCAGAACACGTAGATAAACATTCATTTTTCCAGATTTTTTTAACACTTATGTTAACAAATCCAAAAAATATTGTGCATTTATTTAGACTTTCCATCTTTTTTAAACATTTTCCTAGTACTGAGTTCTTCTAAAGTCAGTGAGATTGCTTTATATATCTGATGGCCTGCAGGGGCACTTTGAAAATTATGAACTATGTTGTGCAGTGAATGGGGGGGGTCCTCCATGGTAAAGCCCCTCCATGAAGCTTTGTCTCCACATTGTTTCTCCTGAAGGAGTGCGGCTCCCCGAACAGTTTATGCTGAGTCTAATGAAACACTAATAAATGCTTTTATTCTGAAATCCAAACTCTTTCTAAGGGAACTGTGATTAATTATGAAGGAGAATAAATTCGAAGGTAAATTTTCAAAAGCAAATTATTTTACATAAATAAATAAATGATCTTCTTATTATCAGTATTATGAGTCTGAGTACTATGGGAAAAAATTAAAATATTTAGACGTGAGAGTTGATGCAAATCTCAGGTTATATTAATAAAAATAACAATTTGTTTGGAATGAACCTTTTTATATGAGGAATGTGCGATTGGAACTGATGTGAAACAGGAAAAAATGGTTTCCACATCACCGTTTTCATGCTTGTGTGCAGATTTCAGCGTGCAAGCTTTGAAACACATCATGGCTTCTCATGTTTGGTGGAAACACAGACTAAGAATTTTATGAAAGCTCATTTTCCCACCGCAGACTAACATTTCTCTGATGTTAACTTTGCTTGCTGATGTGAAAGTCAGTCCTACCGCACTGGCCCGAGCTTCAGGACATTAGATCTAGTGATCTGATGTTTATTCATTTTACCGCCGCTTGTTTGACAGTTTTCTTTGAAGATTTGATCGACTTCTCAAGCGTCACATCATTTGCACTTAAACCACCAGTTTACTTGACCTCTGACAGGCCACGCATTGTTTTCTCACACACTGAGGCTTCTTTTGATTTGTAACTCTGTAAGATCTCGGACACATCAATATTTTTTCTTCTCTCTGCAGTGTTTTTCACATAACACAGCTGGTCATTAAGATTGTGGATATCAACCAATCATAAGATAGACCCAAACAACGAAAGTGAAAAAAAAAAGAGAAGAAAAAGCCTTAAATTATGTCAGCACGAAGGGTGATTTTGTTCTGCTTAAACCATTTTAATGCAAAAAACACATGCTGTCTGTCCGCCTCGGACATGGAATTCATATTTAGATGTATCACATTATAGGAAGACAGGAATTCCATCAAAACAGGCCACATTTTTTAAGGAAAAGTGATTCCATGGTTTAAGTTGCTCTGTGAAGATCCTCAAAGAAAACCTGAGAGGAAATGATACAAAGTAACTGATGATCACCAAGTAAACAAAAGGTTCTTAGTAGCTTTGAATGCTTTCATCACGTGACATACAGCCATCAATATCCTAACAGAACCATCTGTACTACAAGTCTTTCAGTTCATGAATAATTTTACTTATGAAAAAAATAATGCATATTTTATGCATTTTATATTTTTCAATTTTGTGGTGGTCTCGATCCTGAAGTGAAGTTTGGTTCAGCTTGTGAATGTGTGGAGCTTTCTGCAATCATTACCAATTGACCAAGGGCAAACCAATAAACATGGGAAGAGTTTTAAAATAAAATGTATTCATATAAAATTGTGGAAATATATATTTTTTTAAATTTTTTACACCCTTTTACTGTAACCTATGAATCATTTAGATGTATAAGCCCTCCTGGACGAACCAGTGTCATATCAGCTTAACAAAGTTACAGAACTACATAAATACATTTTTATAAATAACTGATTCTGAAAGTTACCAAAGATAAAGTTTTTTAAACACAAATGTATTGTTTAAGAGCAATAAGAGCTTGTCTAGTCTTTCAAGTCCAATGAAGACCTTTAGAAATCCCAAAAATCTGTTTATGTAGACCATTTGAGTAGATTATAAAAATCTCTGGTTGTTTAAATGCAAAGTACAGTGACATCTTGGTGGTTTAAAAGTTTTGCACATTGCTGTAGATATATTATAGTAGTCAGTTCTCATGACAAGTGTGGCGAGAGTTTGTTTTCCTCACAGATTATTCTGAGTTGTAGCAGGTTTTTTTTTTTGTAAGCATGACCCAGATTTCATTGTGATAGTCTAGAGCAGCACGTCACAAACTAAAGGAAGTGTATCTCACAAATAAAAGGTGCTGTCCCAAATGCAGGTTTCCACAAAAAAATAGGTTTTTGTTTGATTTGACTCAAGTTTTTTTCTGTGAACATTCAACATGGCGGCTCCTCAGGGTATTACAAAGCACAGGTTGCCATCTTGTGTCCCTGTTATACAAACTCACATTATGTAAATTTCCAGAAAAGCACGTTCTCATCAGACAGTCTGAGTGCAGGTTGAGTGGTCTGACCACAGAAAGCAGCTCCAAAAGAAAAGCAGAAAATGTCGAAATAAAAACTTGCTGTTGAAAAGGTGCTGGATACTTTTTCACTTTGGTGCTAAAGAGGTTTGTAAGTAGGCAACATGAGACCAAAACGCTGGTCCTTTTCATGAAGGGCAAGAAAAGGGTCAAATGAAATTAACAGAGAAAGGAAGATGACATTACGTCAGGTATAGCTGAGAGAAATGATGGAAGTTCCAGATGTGGAAGTAAGGAATGCTTCAGTCTGACAATGTGACATTGAGTCACGGTGTACACAGTCAGACTTTTAGGTTCTAGATCCATACCTTTTCTCATGATGACTCACTGACACATCTTCTCTCGGCTTTTTGTTTCCTGTGACTGATCAGAGCAGGACAAACAGGATGACAGCATGTAAGTGATGCCCTACAACTGATCCTGTGTAACTTTCCTTTTTTTATTAATAACTGCATAGTCAATATGTTTGATTTTAACATTGACGTGTGCCCATGTGAGGAAAGTTAGTCATGGGAAACATTAAGTCCTTTGATTCAAGGGTTTCACGTATCAGAACATCATAAAACGTATTCTGATCCTTACCTGCTTCTAAAATTATCTCAATCTAACCTCAAGTTTACAAAAACACTCAACAGATTCCATCATGTCATTATTTATTAAACAAAAACAAAGTCAAAATGGAAAAGCTACACGTTTAAACCTAAATACACATTTGCTGTTTTTATAAGATTTAAAAGGGAAAGAAGCAGCCAGGTGCTGCTAATCAATCTTTTCATTTTCTGTAAACAAGCTCCTGAGTTTATGAGTGAGTGCCATGTTTTACCATGTAGGGTTTTATAAAAGACTATCAGAAAAAACAATCTTCAGCAAAAGCTTCTAATCCCCTAAAGTTCACTTTTACAAGAAGTCTTAACCAGATTGGTCCAACCAGACAGGAAACAACACGGATATTCTGAGTATTTGGCAATCTGTAGGTAAAATAAGAAGCAGGTATTCTGAGCTATTTGACTGACAGAATAAAGAGGAAGAGAGTGAGAACAATACAAAGTGTATCTGTAGTCCGGATTGGCCTCTAGTGGAGGGGGAAATCAGACAGTCTGTGTTTGCCATTAAAGGAGAATTTTAAATGGGAAAACAGATGAGCATTTCTTATCTGATGGTTCCTGACAGCTGTGATCAGTGTGTACTTATGGCTGAATGTACAAGTCTGTGTGCGGACGGTGTGGTTTTATGTAAGTTTTTAATAATAAAAACGTTCTCCCTGCCAGCATGAATCTGCTCTTTAATTACATTTAAATGTCAAAACAGTCGAGAACATTCGTCAGGAACAGTGAAAAAAAGGAGAAAACATGAAACGAACAGTGATTCAGCTACATCAAAATACTACAAAACCAAATAATAAAAACATAAAAATATATATATGATGATATATTGTTTTCACAAGTGCAAAAAAGTACAAATGTATATCATGATATCACAGTGAGCTCTTAAAAATGGAACTGTATTTTCTCGTGTATAGAGTTTCAGAGGCTTAAAACTATATGAACAATCACTTGTTTGCCACAATGATTCATGTCTGAAATGTCCGGCTCTCAGCAGCATATGATATTCTTTTCAGGGTCTCAGTGTTCTCATTTTCCAGGCCACTCGTGATTTGGCAAAACACCTTGTAAAATATAGCAGGCTAACGCTGAGGTTGAATGCTAAAGTAATCGTGTCTGAGCTGGAAAGAGCAATGAATTTATCATCCTGGAATCTTGCAAGAAGTGGTTAAAAATGAGATTATCACCCTGCAGTTCATCTACAGAATCATTCATGTTGTTCTTGAAAGCTGGCACCAAAAAAACAAAAAAACATGGTTGATTCAATAATACTTAGTGTTGCTTTTCAGCAGGAGCTCTTGGTGCTGTGAGCAGGACATGAAAATATTCATTTTTAACATGGAACTAAAAGAAAACGTCTTTCAACCACACGTGTTTTTCTTTCTGTTTCATTGTGCTTTCCTCTCATAATACCCTGAACAAGAAAGTCTGCAGGTTAATCGAGATTTAATGAGGCCATATGTAATTTAAATGAGCTACTTTCCTTCAACAAGGCAGTTGCTTAAAGATGCAACGTGTCATGAGAACCGTTTCATTCTTGATATCGATCAGCAGTGAGAGCAGCAGCTTCATTTATCAATGATTCGATCTTAGATTCTGGTATGACAGAAACTAGCTCATAAACCTACTTTGCAGCTCGAACGAAGCTCAGATTGCTATCAAATACAACTTCCGTTGTTTGATTTATCTAGGGGGAAACTACTGACCCCAAGCTATCACTCATTTTCCATTCAGGGTTCTTTATATACATGTTTGGAGGTCAGATTACTTCTCCTCCAAAAACCTTTTAAATGGGCCTCTAAATCTGGGACTAAAAAGCCATTCAGCACCTCATAAAGTGCTTCAGAGGGACTCTGCTGCTGTCATTCAGCTGACTGGCTGGTTTCCAAAGTTCATGTTGACTCAGATCCTTATTTAATTTATTTTTTTCCACCAAAAGTGTAACTTTTTATGATTTCCAGAGCTGAAATATAATGTGCAAATATGTACAGTAGAGGACATTATTTAGTAAGCAAGAAGAAGAAACAATAAAACACAGCAGGTTTTAAAGAGAGATGAATGTGAACAAGTTGCACGTTCTGAAATCAAGATGCCTCCACATTAAAGTTAAAGTCTGGTTACAATCAAAGCAAAGGTATAAAAGAGAAAAAAAATCTAGATGCTTTAAGTCTTAAAATTGTTTACCTAAAAACCAAAATGTGTTTTCTGATTATAGTAACTGGTTGGTGGTTAGTGGTTTGAAGTGTGCCAGCTCGTCAGAGTGTCTATTGAAAAAATTAGAACTTGTTTATTATCTTAATATATTTAACTTGTGAATCTGCTCTGTGATAAAGTTTGAAGAAACATGTTTTAACTAGATTTATTGTGCTCATGAGGTCAGTGTTTATACATGGATGTCAGTTTAATTAAGTTTCCAAAATGACACTTATTTTGGATTTAAGGATTAATGATATGAAGTTACTATTTAGGCCTCTAAATTTTCAATCGTGACACCTAAAAAAACATCGTCCTTCTAAGCTAATTCAGTCAGGTTCACATGTTCTGGTTTTGCTGTTATTATAATTAAAATCTAGTCTGAGCAGGTTTTTCTTTATGCAGGTTTTTCTATGTGGATTTTGCATGTTTTTCCTGTTCATGTGCAGAATTTCTCTGGATCCTCAATTCTGCTCCTACTGCCCCAAATTATGTACCGTATATGGAGATTCTGAGTTGACTTTATCTGTGAGTGTGCGTGTTTGATTGTCTGAGTTGATCATGTGATGGACTAGTGACCTTAACAGTACCTCTCCTTTTACTATTGACAGGCACAACTCAATACCCATGCACCACCCACCTCCCGCAGTGACCCTGTAGGATGGAGCAGGTACAGGAAATGAATTAGTAGTTCTGAAATCTGTCAAGTCACAAGAACACTGTCAAAACTGGATGTGACTGAGGCAGAAGCATATTGACTCTCTTCCTACTCAAGTTGCATGTCATTTTTGCAATAACAGAAGTTTGTATAGTAACAGCATCACAGCTGCAAGATGCAAAGATAGTCTCCACAGAAAATAGATTAGTATGCATGTTCCAAAATCTATCTTTGCAGTAAGAAAATCAACAATGTTTCACAAATGACTCTGACCACAAAACAATGTGAATCATCAGTTTAGCTTAGAAATACGTAGAATTTTGTGTTTTTGATGCAAAAAATATAGAAACATTCTTGTTTCACTTAAAAAAAAAAACTATTCCAAAACAGGGTTAAAGAAAAACATATGGTAAAATAAAGAAAAGTTAAACAACGATCAACCAGTTCAGATACGGGAGACTTGCTGCAAGTCATGCCAGAAGTCTTTTTTTTTTTAAATTCAAACAGACCCATCTGCAAGATAATGAAACCAATTGCAAATTGCATCAGTGCATACAACTGAGGCAAATGCAAAAGTAAAGAAAAGTCTTCCTGCAGGTTCAAACGGTGCATCACAAGATCAAACTGCTGCTACCAGATCTGAGTTATGAGCCAGTGAGAAATGGCTGTTTTAATCGAGCATCACATACTTTTAAGAGTTTTATTTTTTTTATGCGGTTGTGTTTGCTGCAGTTTTGCAGAGTTGTAATGATGTGATCAAATAATCAACATAGACTTGGGCCATTGCCAACCATGTACTTTTAATGAACCCTACAAGTAAAATACTTTCTGAAATGTAGGAGCTTATCATTGTAGTGCTTTTTCTTTATGTGCACTTAAAAAAAGAGCAAGACTCAGAAGTTATGGCAGTGACAGCTTTCCAACATCATCCCAAACAAATTCAACTTTTGAGGAACTGACATGTTTTTTATAGCTCTTACGTATGCATTAATGACGTTAGTGGAACCAGATCACTATGAATTTTCTCACGGGACATAACTGACTCGCAAACTGCATGTTATCATTTAGATTTTTTTTTAATTGTCACAAAAATCTCTGTCTGGAAGCTTCGGCTGAACTTCCTCTAGTAAAGCATTCAGTGTTCCTCCTCTATGACCTGCTTGTCCCAAAACAACATTATATTTATTTATTTATCCCACAACAACAATATAACGCTAGACCCAAATGAGCTGAACCAGACACTAGAAAAAAGTTTTATTCAAAGATGATAATTGTTGTGTTGTGTTGCAGGGTTGACAGAGGGATGAACGTGTGTATGTGTGAATGGGTGAGTGACAAACTGTAGTGTAAAGTGCTTTGTGAGTCAACTGACTTAAGAAAACCGCTACACAGTACACGTCATTCATTATTTATTTACCAGGATGGGATCCACATGAGCTGAGGGGCCAACACAAGGATCAAGGAGTAAGAGGAGCACAGTTGAGTCTAAGGTAGATCGTTGGTGAGGAGACTGGTCTCAGCTGATCATCTGGTGTCCAGAAGGCTGGAGATTTCTTCACAGATAAGTGGTTTCATTCATTCATTCAGAGTTTTCAGGGTTGTTCAAAGAGTCAAAATGACTCACTGGTTGCACTTGGAGAATCACTGTGACTGTAACAGTCTAGTGTTGAGCAGTGAAACACAAGGGAAGGGGGGGTACTGGGGTTGCTGCTTAATGAGCTGATTGAGTACAGGTGCGATGCAGCAGGGCTGAGCCAGCTGAGAGTCTCACCTGAGATAAGATAAAGGAGAAGGAGATGGAAGGAAAAAAAGAACAGCTTCCAAACCCAACAACCCCAACAGGAGCTGTGACTCTTAGGAAGCAGATCATTGGTGCTGAAATGATCAACAAAACAAGGTGGGACAGTAAAGTGACTTATTCAAAAGCTTCTTAGGTCCAATAGCTGATAAAATCATAATAATAATAATTTCAACTTCATTCATCTCACAATGGATAAATTCACTTCTGCATTTAACCCATCCCAAGGGATGGCTTGTTCGGGTCGGGGGTCAAACCACCAACCTCTCGATCCAAGGACAACCTCCTTCCCCTTTCGACCACGGCCGCCCCGTTAAATCTGTGCAACAAAACTTTTTCAGAGATGTAAAAACAAAAAAATGGTGACCAGTGGATCATAGATTGACTCCAGTCCAAGCCGCATTTTGAGACAAGCTGGAGGCAGCTGAGTGCAGATTATTGTCCACCAACCTGATTCTCTCCAGACTTTTAAAACCAAAATGAAACAGTGGAGGAAAATTTTGCAGTGATTTTTGTTATATTTGCCAAATAGAAATCTTAGACAAAAACACCTCTGACACAAAAACAATGTTCCTCCTTGTATTTCCAGTTGTGAAAACTTTGCGTAAGTTGATGCTTTAAAAACAGCCAACAGGTGGATTTTCATTCTGTGACCTTTGTTTCTGAATGTCCACTTTCCCAGTTGGACAGGTACACCTTTTACCACCTTCACCATATGGACTCCAATAAGAGATAAACCTCATAGGAGACAGAATGTTGTGATGTGGTTAATAACTGTGGGACAAAACACATTCTGTCTTTCTTTTCACTGTCAATCAAATGACCCTTTTATAGACCTCACCGTTCTTCAAAAAAAAATAATCTTCTTACCTTCACTGGGAATAGTTTAGAGTCACGAGGCTGACAGGTATGTCCGGTTTAATGTTGTTTTAGAAAACTTTTATGTCTTCCAGCCATTTTACTACCCTGTGATGGAAACCTGTTAGATCTATTGAGGCGAAAATGTAATAGAGGCCAAGATTTACTGTGAAATGATTCAGCTGATCGCTTGAGCAACAAGGTAGCAGAATAACAAGCTTACAGCCTCGAAAGTATCTCTTACCATTATTGACTGTTTTATAATCTGTTCACGACCAAATAATTTGTTTACTTTGTAAGAAAGCCACTGTTTCTACTGTCGAGTCTGATCTGTCTTGTTCCAGACTGTAATTTTCCTTAATAAAACATCTCCTCTCTCTTTTGCAGAGCCAGAAAATACATCACGTCCCACTAAAATTGTTGTTATGGGACACGTACAGATCACTGAGGCCTTGAAGAGTTCTTTGGAGGAGAACTTAAATCTGCTTCTGCATCAGGCACAGTCAGTTCTATACTGAAGACAGAATGGACCATGCACAACACAATGTCTCTGTGGGACAGTTTGGAATTCCAAATTTCAGCAGTAGTATGTTTATTTCTTTATCTCTCTCTTGTTGCTCCTTTCACACTCTCTCCCTCAATAGCAAATGTGTTTGTAACATTCCCAGATCTGTATTTGCAAGAAATTTCCAATGACACTGACCACGTCTTTTGCATTTCACTGCAGCTAAATTGGCAAATTTTCAGAGGGCTCTTAAATCATGACAGATTACAGACTGTTGATCCAGTACAGCCAAAAATAAATGTGAATTGTGACAGCTTCTGTGCACCTCAGGTCTGGTATTAATAATAAGTTGATGTGAAAAGTGGCTGGCGGTGTAGATGACTGTAAAGAGGGTCAGGAGATTACAGGTCTGTAGGAGGAACACTGTGTGCTATGTAATGTGAG
The DNA here is from genome assembly GCA_006937955.1 of Pachypanchax playfairii. Lineage (NCBI taxonomy): Eukaryota > Metazoa > Chordata > Actinopteri > Cyprinodontiformes > Aplocheilidae > Pachypanchax > Pachypanchax playfairii. The sequence goes on along the minus strand of SSNP01000004.1, from coordinate 4,079,641 downwards.
TGTCTGCTTACTGTGCTTTTATAGGTGAGATGTGAGTTCCTATAACAGTGTCATACACTTTTTTTGGCTGTCTGCTGTTGTAGAAGTGTTGGATGATCTATGAGCATGTTGTTTGTCTTGATTCCAGATAGGACTCATGGGTATTCTTTTGCAGTTTCGTTTTTAGTTCTGTGCTTTAAGTAGCACCAACACAGCTTTAACAAATCCACATCTAGTCATTTACATAGAAACTTTGATTAGATGTACACATTTTCCAGTCATTCATTTTGTTTGTCAGTTTCCTAAAACGCATAAATTGTGTTTGGTGTCAAAAGCTGTCCAACTTGTTCTTATTTCTGGATTTGGACCTTTTTTTTTTCTTTTTTTTTCCTGTTTCTTGTCTGACCGTCTATTAGACTGGCTGAACTTACCTTGAACACATCCGGTTTGTCAAAATAAAAGCTTTTTGAAACTTGACATTATTTCATATTATTAGCACCCCAATACAACATGTTTGATGAACACATTTGGAATGATTGACAACGAACATTGAACCAAGTCTGTATCTATTGAGTGTAGCAAGATTCACCTGTGAGATAATATGTTGAATTTATAAAGGATAAAGGATTTTAACTGGAACTGTTCTACAATTTAGTGAGATATTAAATCAATCAACAAGGACATTTTGGTGGTAAAATGCTTCCAAGACTTGGATATAAAACAACATTTTATATTAAACATATACATTTGAGAGCCTTTAATGAGTTTGCTTTTTTTAATAAAATTACATAAATCAGCAGGATTAATCTTTTCAGATATTATGTCCAACTTTTCCAGGATGCTGATTTATCAAGTATCGCTTATTGAAGATGTGCATTTTGCTTCTTTTAACCAGTTCCTGACTTCTGAAAAACAATGAAAAAATATCTTCAGCTAGCATAATGCTTCAATACAAACCAACAAAGACCATATGGCACACTTAAAAATCATTATCGAGAGTCACGTCATGACATATGTCTAAATTTTCAGATGGTAAACTACTGCTGTCACCCTGTTCAGACATTACCTCCCCTGGAAGTCCATCTGCTAAGCTGAGAGCTTTAAAGATCAAGATGTATTGTGTCTGGATACAATCAGAGATGAGAATGCAATGGAAGGAATGCAGCACCGTCTGATCTCTCCTGCAGACACGTTTGCCATGGAGGTGAAGGTGAGTGTGGGCGTCGACTTTACGGGGACTGACTCAGTGGCTCATGGGTACAGTTAAACATATCCTTCCTTTTCTAACAACGGAGCAAACCATTCCAAAAGGTCTTTTTATCATAGTCTGGTGCCTTTTTAGACTGTCGGATTTTTTTTTTTAGAATATGACTCTAAAATTACAATTTATCATGTGAAATCCATCTCTAAAGCAACACTGTTCCCCTTGTAGGATGTTGTTGCTAACTAGAGCAAAACTTTATACATAAAACCATAAAGATGGTAAAATAATTTTACAGCAAGGCATCAATTGTCATGTTGAAACCTTGTACAAAAAGAGGAAGATGGTGAGGAGTCCATCGTATTTATTCATATTATTTATCAAACCAAGTCCAACTTCAAGTAAAACTAAAAAGAGCAAAAATCCTGGATCTCTTTGCTTTTAGTTCATTTGACCCAAAGATGTATTTTATAATTTCAGCTGCCAATGAGCAGCAAATGGTCTGCACAGTTTCCATAATTTTTTATACCACAACCTTTATGTGATGACTAATATTGCCCTTAGCGAATTTTCCATCATTCAGGCAACTTTATGTTTGTAAAAAGCCAAATGATGCCTTCAGTCTGCATTAACTACAGCCAGCTGTTTAACACTGTGGATCTTTAATGGTGTGAGCAGAATACCTCGTGTCATTAGATATGATTATTGCTCTGCACAGTCACATAACGGCCAAGGAATGAGAAGGTTTTTACAGACGCAGGTGGTGCAAGCA
>SSNP01000004.1:4047915-4072590 GCA_006937955.1 Pachypanchax playfairii | reverse complement strand
TTTTTTTTTCTCCCTGTCTCTGCCTGAAATACATTCTCACAGCAGTGTGGCTCTCCTTTACGCTCATGCTGCACACTTACATGACTCAGTTTCTAAAGTCACGGATCAGAACAGGCTGCCTCTGTTATGGACTGTTCCAGTCTGGACACTAGCGTGTATTACCTAGAGGCTTAATTTCCAAATACATTAAGTCAGTCTTTGAAAAAAATAACTGAGATAGTTGATTAGACACAGATCAGCGTTTACTCATTGTTCTGGCGACCTTGGCAACCTAAGATTATCTTGTGCCGCTCCTCTGAACCCTGTTTATTATTTCTATTATATTCTAGTCAGCACAACTAAAGGGGGGCTGGTTGACCAGCAAATGTATATGATATCAATTATAATAATCATATATTTTATTTGACTTTTTTTTAGAAAATTTAAGTGAAGTAAAACTATTTTTATACTTTTATCTAGTGAATTATTGTTTATTTCAGGACTCTGTTGTGGTTAAATGCATCACCTGAGACCAAAAAAATTACATTTTTGGGGGGTATTCGTCAGAAAGGGCTGCATGATGGTGGAGTTCCAAAACACTGTTGCTTCCCAGCAAGAAGATTCTGGGTTTAACTTTAAGTTTGCATTTTTCTTCCCATGTATGTTTGAGTTTTATTCTGGTACAGTGATTTACAGGTTTTTTTTCTGAGTGAGGGTCAGAATGCTTGTTTGTCTCTGTGGTCCTGTGATGGACTGGTCACCTGCAGGGTGAACCTCACCTCTCGCTCAATGGCACTGGAGATGGACACCAGTACCCCACCCTAAAACGCAAATCTTAACAGGAAGGAGACAGAATAGAAAATGGATGGAGGATTTGTAAGAATGCCAAGAAAAAATAAGGGAAAAAAGACTGTAATAAACCAAATACCTGTCTGCAACACAGTGAATTATGATGCCTGTCTGCCATAAAAGAACAATTGCAGCCTTTGTAACTCAAAACTAAGGAATAATTTTGTACTATTTATACACACAGGATGAAAAGTTATGTTCCACATTTACCACACAGCTTGGGAATCTGTCCAGTTCTGTTCTCTGTGAGCTCAACAGGCCACCAAGAAAGCAAGCAGAAGCAGAATGTTCTGAGGCTGCATTGTTAGAATCACACTGCAGAGTAATGTCACAGACTGACCCTAATCAAAGAACAGGAAGGGTCTGTCTGGGTCCAGTCCCAAAGTGCTGCAGCTCCACCTTGAGATTCAAGACCAGCTGTTTGTCCAACAGCTGCTTGAGCTCCAAAGCTGTTTTATGCATCTGAAGCATATTCACACATTTATTAGTACATTTATTTTTATTAAGCTTATAAAGATCATGTGTTTTGATCATTGTAAGGGATTTTTACACTTTGTGCAGCTGCATTAAAGAGCAGCAACATGTCTCTTTGTGCCGGGGTCCTGCTTTGTTTGCTGACAGGCAGCGGAGCTGGTTCAGACTGAGAGGCGCGATCCGACATGAAATGTTTGCGCTCAATCAATCCGTATGTAATCGAGAGGAAACAGGATGTGTAGCCGCGCGCACGCACATGACTGATCCACAAGAGAGCGCCGTTATTTATGGCTTGTGGCTCCGCAGATCACGAAGAGGATCGGAACCGGACGGAAGGTGCGTCGTGGAGGCGCATCGGTTCGGCCTCGGAGCTTTCCAAGAAGCGATGCCGCCTCATGTACTCCCCTCTCGGACACGATGCTGATGTCTGTCTCTTTTATGTCAAGGGAGAGTTTTTTGCTTTGGATGCCCGCTGCGCACATTCTGGTAAAATATTTCATCCCTCAGTTTAACAGCTGAAACAAGAGAGTCAATGGAAACATCTCCGTTGGCGGTTTACAGTTTGCATGTTTAAGATTATTTACAAAAAATAAATAAAAGAGAGAGAAAAACATCCTGCCCCCTGCTGTCTGTTTGTAAAATAAGTCTTGCATCACATGTTTTACATGAACACCGGAGGTAGGATGTTGTAATGGTTTTGATGTGACTGTCAGTAACAGTTTCCTGTGTGGACCCCTCAAGGTGGTCCTCTGTGTGAGGGGGACATTGAGGAGGCGGATGGAGTCTTGCAGGTCTTCTGTCCCTGGCATGACTACAGCTTCAATCTCAGAACTGGGAAGTCTGGGACGTCATTAAAGGTCAGTAATGTAATGCACCTTCTCCCCAATGCCCTCTGCATGTAGAAAATACTATACAATCCTAAAAATTGCTGCTTAATTTTCCAACTACCTGAAATTATTTTTTTTAGACTATCAATCAGCGACATGTAAATTGGACTTTTGCTGATTTCTGTCCTGTTGTCCTATTTTTATTGAAGCCAAGTCCATCAAAAGCATCCCATTAAAATGAGATTGCTTTCCATATTACAACAGTCTTGTGTTTCTTCTTGCACTCACATCTTTTCATGATTTAATTCTAACAGCAACGTACTTATGAAGTGAGGCTGGAAGATGGAGACGTGTACGTGAAGCACGCAAGTCATCTCTCATTAAGGCCTTTTCTAGCGGATCAGAAAACCCATAAAACCTAACCACAGCTGCTCCGTCCTATTTTTGAGACTTTTTCCACAAACACAAGTCATCTGAAAACATTCCTAAGCCCTATCTCTCCAAGCTGCTCCTGCTTTGACTGATGCTGAGAAGATGGTGTGAAGAAGACATGACATCATCAAACTGTTTTTCTTGTTGGGATTCCAGGTAGAGGTTCAGTAAATGCACTGAACATAGAGTTGTGAGTTCAGTGCTGAATCTGACAAAACACTGGAACGCATCACAGATTTGATTTTTTCAAAGGGCAATATAATTGTAATAATCTGATTATATTAATGAGGTTTTAAAGATGTTATAAAAAACCTGTATTCCACATTTTTAGTGTTTTATTCTCATGGGAGATTTATTATTTCTTACAGGTGCAAAGTGAAGTATTAGTCATTTCAAATGACAAAAAATGTTGTGAAAAGTTGATCTAATTCAAATATTAGCTGCTTCAAAGAAAATACTTTGCTGGTCTGAAAATAATTGATCAGAAATATTTTGTTATCCGTCATTTTCTATACATGCTTGTTCCTGTTCAGGGTTATGGGGTAGCTGCTGTCTTGCTCCAGCTGTAATTAGACAAATGCCGGGTATTCCACCCTGGATGGGTCACTAGTCCATCACAAAGTGACAAAAAGACAAACAACCACTCACTCTCTCACCTCGGTCAAATTTAGAGTTCCCCTAACTTGCATGTTTTATTCTGAAGGTGAAAACCAGAGAAGATCTAGACATTAACTGAGAGAACATGCAAACTCCTGGCAGAAAGGATCAGGTGTGGAGTTAAACCCTGGTCACTCCTCTACACCACCATGTAGCTCCAATTAGTAGAGACATATTTTGAGTTTGAGCACTTGACTAAGTTTAATTCTATTTTAATGATGTCAAACTAAAACACTTCCAGAGTGTGTTGCTTGACGGTTTTAAAGAATTTAAAGCTAAAAGGGAAAATGTTTCTACAGTCAGAACAGTTTGCAGCTACAGTGCTGAGACTTCTCCATCAGCCTCTGTCGTCAGTTTGGGGATTTTGCTCTTTCAGATTTGTCCAAATCTGATACAGGAGAATTTCTAAGGATGTTGCTGTTCTATTTGGGAGTGATGGAGTTCATCAGAAGGACAGTACATGTTAGATGTTTTGGAGATAAAGATGGAGAGCGTGGGATGGTTTTTGGACATGTACAGAGGAGTTATAGTAGGTTTAATGGGAAAAGGAGGCTGAGGTGGGAACGGTCAGGCAGGAGGTCTATGTTTTCACAACTCACTATTAAGGAAGTCTGGAAATGTCCTTCTTGTCTGTATTTTTTATAGATCTCTTTAAAACATGTTTTTATATGATGTTAATTATGTGTTTTATTGATGTTTTTATGTTTCAGAGTCTTTTATTGAAATATGTTGTTTTTAATCACTCTGCAAGCTGCAAATAGGTCTATTGTCATTTTTGTTTATTACAACTTTCATGAATCAGTGAACACGGTTTAAAAGGAGAAAGGAAATGAAGGAAACAAAGACAGAAGAAGGTAGAAGGAAAGGTGAGAGAGAGAAAAAAGGTAGACATCTGCTTTAACACTGCTGAGAGACAGAAACAAGAGCAGAGACACCACGGCATAATAATGTCCCTGGTTCATTCTTAGTGGCAGCTGCAGCCCAAGTTAGTGTCCATGAACACCTGTGTGCATCACTGTGTGCACGTGCTTGTGACTATAAGGTTTCAGGTTTCACCATAAAATTGTTTAACTTTGTGAAAAGGCCCAGGGAAACCCCCCCCCCACAGAGTACCCCCAGAGTAAGAGGTAAGAGACCATGTCCTCACCCAGACAAGACCATCAGCAACCCCCAGGACAGCTGCCCCACAAACACATTACATATGCCTCAGGGGACCGCAGCAACGAACCCATAGGCCCCACTGGTAGCCAGCTATACCCAAGCACACCAGGATATGGATCCAAAGTCCGGGACCCAAGGGCTTTACCCCAATAGGAACCTAACCAAGCCAGGATGCACTGGGCCCCACCAAGCAGCCACAGGGAACATATCAGCACTCACCCAGACACCCAGTCCCAAATTCTAAGAACCATCATTCTTCAAATTTTCTACAGTTTTGTTTGTTGTAAATTAGATTTATTGTTGCAACTCTCATAAAGCTGATTCTCAGTTTTATAGTGTTTATTATACAAAGTACATTCTTCATTATATCATTTTTCTTCATATATTTTCAGAAGCTGCAATAAATGTTTATGATTTGTCTTAAAAATTGAATGCCTGATTCAGAAAAATCAGTCAAGAAGTTTAAACAAAATCCTTTATTTACAGTTTCTTGTTCAAACAATTAGAACAGATTTATTACAAAACACAATTTACACATTAAAATCGACTTCAGAATTAAAGAAATAAGCACTACCATGCAAAATTTATACTAGACCAGGTATTGTTAAGAGTTTACACATCTTTTGAATCTATTTTGAAATTTAAAGGGGGGAAGGGGGGGGGCTCTGTGCAACAGAGACAAAAAGCTGAAATTTACACCTAGTCAACTGTACACAAACGTAATGTGTTTTAAAGATCTCAACTAAATATGACTAAAGGTGTTAAAGATACAAATATTTGAACATGCAGCAGGAAGCTAAGAACTAAGATCAGTACTTGAAAAAGTTACTTTATTTATTCTTTGCCAATAAAAGGTGGGATTTCAAATTTTAACAAGATCCTGCCACTAGGGGACACTCACCTTTCCACAACCTAAAATCTTTTATTACCTGTACCTTGACTCGTGATTTTCTTAGTTAAACATATAACCAATTAATATTTGGATTAACTATGTTTGTGTTATTCTGTTTGTGTTAAAAATCCCATATTTATTGAAAAATGCAGTGTCTTAAGGTAAAAAATTAAATTCCTCAATGAGTATAATCTGTTAAAACGTTTGACCTCTTATTTTCATATAAAAAACTGGTAACTTCGTTGAGTCACTAAAAAATGGTTTCTGTGGTTCCTTTATTTATTTGACGTTTCCTAAGAACTCTGAAACTATGGAAAAACACACCTTAGTTTCTCACACAATGCCTCGTTATAGTTGTTTACTCGAGCTGGTATTGGTACTTTATTTTATAAAGCTTCTTTGATAACTTATTTGGAAAGAACCAGATCCCTTTTCTAATCTAAGAACATGTGGAACCAGTTTTTAAACTCAGTAGTTTTTTTATTTTACTAGATGATTAAGGCCATCAACAGACAATCGTACTTGTCTTTCTGACATTAGGCCAGTTTCGAGTTGTTAATTAATCCATCATGCATGTTTCTGGTCTGTGGGTGAAAACTTCTGATGAAACCTACACATGTACAAAATAACATACAAACTCCATGCAGAAAGGTCACAGCTGAGTTTTGAACCCGGGACCTTCTTACTGCAAGGAAACAAAGTTTCCAACTCCAATTTATTTCAGCTACATCTGTTGAGTCACCTCAGCTGACCTCACATACGGTTGCTTTATTATAAGACTTATTTTTTCCTACACCTGGAATCAATTATCTTTTTTTTTACTGTGTATCTGTGGCTGGGAGTTTGTGGTTTCTAAAATGAAGTTCTCTCCATCTCAGCGCTCACATGGCTGTTATCAGATAGAGAACTGATAATCGCTAACGTTGCCTCAAATCTAGAAAAAAGACATTTCTCCAAGTGCTACTGGGATTGTGGGGTTATCGTCCTTTAGACAGCTTCTCTGTAGGTTTTATCAGCCTGTTGCACAGTAAAAAATCTTTTAAACATATTTTTCTTAGCATAACTTCAAATGAAAGCCTAGCATTCATTGAAGGAATGCATATCATCTACCAACTTTCACTACACTAAGATCTTGAAAAAGGATTTGGTCAAATCTGTTATGCATGAATTCGGAATGATTCTCAGTTAATAGCACATCAGTGACAGTTATATCAAATTTTAAGTTTTTTAAGTTAATAAGCTGAGTTGACCACGTTTAATCATAAGATTTGCCACAGTTTTAAGTAAAATACTAGCATTTGGTTATCAATTAAAATATGTTTTAGAAATAATCTTTGCTATGACACCAACCATAAAATTAAGTGATTATTTCATTTTTACTATTTATTATTTGTAGCCATTTTCAAATTTCAAAGTTCAGATGGGGGTCATTTTGAATTTGTTTGATACTAAAATATGATAAATTGTTTTGTCTAACGATTGCCAGCAAAATCCATCCTGTGATTTATAAGGTATTTTGCAAACTCTAAAGACAAATAAACACAGACATAATAAAAATGTTATCTCCTGTCCTTTGCACACCTGACAGTTTTTATCATCTCTCACCCCCAGAAGGCAAAGTGAGTGTCACCTTGACAATAAACATGTTTGACTACAGCACTCCTGGGCCCAGTTTGTTGTTGATAACAAACGTTGAAATGTTTAAATTACCATTTGCCTGTTCACGAATGTCAAGGTTAAACAGTTTCAACAGTCCCCAAGAGAATGTGAAATGTATTTTCTAATTAGCAGCAGTTTTGTTTTTTGTTGTTTTTACTTTTTTCCATTTGCTAACCACTCCTGGCTTCTCCACGGACCACATTAACCCCCTGTGAATCTGGATGTAAATAAGTTCAGCTCGAATAGCTTCTCCTATGAATCTGCAAGAGCCCAAATCACAGATGAATAAATGTTGAGCTGCTATTTCCAAGGAAGCTTTAGGCCTGAATTCAGATGAAATGACCTACTAGCAAACAAAACAATTAGCAGCCTCGGTGCTCTGAAACATGAAAAGCTTTTATTTACTTGTATTTTCGGCTACACTGCCATGACAGAAACCTACCTTGTTAACTAAGAGGTGTGTCTACTGTTTTAAATTCTTAATCATGTTGTGTTTCACTCATGACAAAAAAGGTCTACAGGGCATTTCTGCTGAGAAAGTAACTGAGGTGAACTAATTTTTAAATCAGCTGCAAAGTGTGAAAGTGCTAATGAGACAAATAAGATGACATGGCAGAATAATTCACTAAAACCTTATAAAAACAACTACTGCTAGAGATTTACACATAAAAGTCTGTAGCCACACTACTAAGCACCCATAGGAGGTGCTTCTTTCTTTTATTACGCTTTACATGTGCTATAATATGTTTAGAACATGCCAAACCTTACTAATTCTCAAGTTTAATTATGGTTATTGCACTTCAAGATAGAAGGAAAGCTCACAAACATACTGACATAAAAAAACAAGGTCTTTTTAGACCTCAATTAACCTTCCTCTGGAAAAAACAAGATATTGATGCAGGCTTTGTTTAAACAACAAGTTGTCATTTTAGACAACATGCCCAATGTGATCCATTATTGTCTTTGTAGCAATTGTTGTGTTGCACATTTGAAGTAAATTTGGAAACATATTCAGAGTCACAGCTGGCAAAATGACAAACTAGCTTTCAAAAGCCTGGCTACAACTATTATTTTCCTTTGTGTGGCATTCCATACCACAATGTTCTGAATGGGTTTGTCCTTTGTGAAAAAAGTTTCCTAGTTTGCAGAAAACAGGCCCACGCCTGTTGCAGATCACAAACTTCATGGTGGTTTCTTTCTAATCATCAAAGTCTGGGCTCTTTGGGATGTTGTGGTGTGTCAGTCTACCATAGTATTAATTTAAACCTTTGGATTCAACTCAAGCTCTGAGACATGTCAGCCAATGGGACTAGCACAAATGAGCCCCATAAGAGTTCAAATGCCAACTACAAATACTGGCTATTCATTCATGCAATTAAAACATAGCCAATTAAATAAATAGCGGTCACTGAGTTACAAAAAGTCAAATAATATTTGTCTTTTATGTGGAAAGAAAGCAATATATATACCACATTCTTTAGGCCATTATTTGACTAGTAATCAATCATGCTTGATGATTTTGCCTGAATGTCCATTTTTGTGAGTAAAGTAGACCTAAGAAGAAATTTCTACTTCTGACAGATTTTTCTCTCTTGGTTTAATGACACATAAGAATCTGGAAACTACAAAATAAGGAAAATAAACTAATGTAATATTGCTGTCAGTGTAAACATGGATCAAATACTGTTATTCAGACCTACTTCTTGGCACTTCTATTGGCGCTGCTGTGCTCGAATAGATGCTCTTCTTCTGGATGTAGAGGTAACTCGGCGACTTTGGGTCCTCCCCCTCTGCTCTGAAGGATAAGCCACAACCTGGGTAGAAGATCTCTGAACTTGCAGACCCTCCTGTTGCCTCATGTCCCTTGCCATCTGAGACAGTGTTTGACTTGGGTTGGTTTGCAGACGCTGGAAGAGGCTTTCCCTGTTTATTTTCCTTTCTGGACAGCTGAAGGTCACTGCCACTCCATAGTCAGACTTCATCTCTCTTGAGAAACCATCTGAGGTCCCATCAAAGCAACGTCCAATGGCAATCTCTTTTGCAACTCTCGGGTTCTGATCTGTGACTGTATAGATGCCATAATTATGTCCCAAGGGATCAACAGGGGCTAACATAGTGAACGCATGAGACTCATTGTTTTGAGCTATTGGTGGATGTTTAATGAGATATTCCTGTAGAAGACCATTGATACTGATCCTGCGACAGTTGCCTTGTGGAAGCACTGATATGAGGGATCTGTCCACCTCTGCCTGGTCAAACAACATGCCACCGCATTTGAATTCCAAACAGGCAGCTGAAGTGTTGGCTTCTCGCATGTCACGAGTACTACGAATGTCTCTAATACCATAAAGTTTGCCCCTTGTTTCATGATGTGTTCCTCCAAGATTCCTTGATCGGACCATCACTTCCTTCTGGCCATGAATTTTGACCTTGATAAAGCATGCTCTAAATTCCTGTGGGTTAGGCCACCAAGAAAGGTAGTCTCCTGTCCAGGTTGTCAAGTCTGTCTCTTCAAAGGGAACAACATTGTATTCATACTTGTCCTTTTCTACTCTGAAAAATCTAAAGTGATTTGCATCTACAGGGGCATTTTCACAACCTAATAAATTTTGATAAGGATATATTGGTCCATTTGTTTCATCAAGATTGTTTTGGTTGGGCTTAGCTAAATTAATTTTAAAGGCAGTTTTTTTCAGAGCTGGATCCTCATGATCAGAACGCTGATAGCTTATTTTATCTAAATAAGGTTGAGACACTCCAATTATGTTTGGATTCATCTTCGGGGAAGATGGAGCTGCCTCCAGCTCTTCTCCGCCTAGCATTGCAGTGACATAAGCAGTGTATGCATCAGGTCTCATGGCATCGCAGAAGGCTGGTAAACAGGCACCATTGGGCCCAGTTAAGACACTGTCAAAACGACCCCACGCCCTTGGATTTGATGAATAACCAGGTTTGGGTTCCAAGTTTATCAAACTAATTACAACCCCCTCCAGCTGTTCTGTTGGTAGGAATTTGTCACTCATGTATGCACGGACTTTGACATAACAGCGCCTGTTTTCTGGCACATCTAAATTAAAGAGTCTACGTTCTCTGATTTCCATGTTACCTATGAGAAAGGTACGCTCCTCACGTTTGTTCCGTCCATGACCTCCTCCAGTGCTGTAGGAGAATTCACTCTCCTCCTCCCAAATCCCTGTCTCTGGGTTCAAGGACCACAGTTTCATTTCAGGAATGTGCTCTTGCATTTTGACATGCTGTGTGTCAAGGAGAACTTGGACTGCCCCAGCTCCAAGTACTTCCTTGTTTGTCTCATCTCTGAAGTCAACTGAAAACATACCATAAGTTCTTAAAGGGAGCATGTCACCATCATCATCCACAAAGTTGAGGTCACCAGGAGCTGCAGCAGCAGTAGTGATGTTTCTTGGATCAATGAATGTGACACTGGCTTTCACAGTCCCTTCATACATTTCTCCATTGTCCTTGTGGAAGGAATTGGGTGGAATAACTAACTGTCCTATTGGATCTTCTCCTTTAATCTCTCCTAAGTCAATGAAATTGGTTTCTCCTGCTTCAATATCGATTGGTGTCTGCTTTCTCATCACCTTCACATCATGATAAATTGTTCCCCCTTTCTTGTCAAAGATGAACACCTTTGGAGTGTCAAGAAACCTCTCAGTGGGATCTACAAAATTGACCACCAGCCTTTGGGTATCTGGAGTAATTTGTAAAGTGAACCCTCCTTGGTATCCAGTGGTACCCATTCTTTCTTTCCCAATGTAGATATGCCCAAAACGAAGAGGCTCACCATTGTCAGCTGTGACAACTCTGCCACGAACCAGCACAGTGGGTTGCACACACTTCTGACAACTGCACTGCATCACAGCTCGAATAGGGAGCTTGTAGTTACCACAGTCAATTATTCGACTCTCCATTTTCTCAACCCCACAGCAGAATCCTACTCCATCTCTGCAGCGCATGTCAAAGTCAAGGGAACCTGCACATTGGTTGTGAGGGCAGCGCCCAGCATTGTAGTACTTGGAGTCAGTTCCTGGTTGAACACAGTCCATTGGTAGTCTGATTAGGTACGATTCAGGGGTAGAATTGCATGCTGGTGTTCCTTTAGCTGTGAATTAGACAATAAATTCCAGTAAGCTGTTGTAATGACACATTTTTGCAACACATTTGTTTTTCTTTAGTATTAGTTGATATGTACCCCAACCATGCTACAACTGCTAATTTAAATAGTACTTTCTTCTAAATCTAGCAGACGTTCTACTAGACTATTGGATCATTTGAATTTGAAAAATAGTTTAATAATTTGTGATTGCATATTCAGTTATTAGTATGAATAGTTTAGACATTAAATGAGTACTAAAACTTATTTTGGTGTCTGTTTGAGTTTTTAATAAAAAAAAGACGTGCATATAACTATGTATAAACACACAGAATAGCCTTAAGACATGAAGGGGTCTGAATGTCTTAATATAGAAAGTGAAGCATTGCTGACATGGTAATAAGGCAAAGTTAAAGTCAACGTTTATTTACCAATAACCTCACTCGGAGTTGGAAGGGAAAAAATGATTGTTTACTCAGACTTTGGCAGGATAATTAATGTGCATAATACTGTGAGCTTGTGGTTAAGCACCAGCTTGCAAATAAATCAATATGCCGACACATGAAGCAATGAAATTTGTGAAAACAAATTTAATCCTATATTGTTGATGTCTTTACCAAGACATTTGGACTTCTGTTTTTAATGATAGTTGTTCTAGCCCTCGCTATATTCCACAGAGAACATATTTTATCAGTCAAATTAGAATAAAATGGATAAAGAAACTATTGACCTGCAGGAGAAAGGCTTATTTATCATGCTGGTCTGAGATGCTGGTGCTGTTTTTCTCACATGCAGGGTCTCCTGTTGTAATGACTTTTGGAGAGCAGGGATTTGTGTGTGGTGTGAGGTAAATTGTTTTAAAGCTTTTCAATGAAAGCCTTGCCTGTGAATCGGAATCTTAATTAACAAGTACCTGGAGAATAAACAAAATGTATCTCTCCAACACAAATGTGGCAACAAAAACAGGTCCGACTGGGAGAAAAGAAACAGAATTTTTTGACAGTTTTGTATTTTCATCTCAGCTCTGTGTGTTGTGAGGAAATTGTGTTTGAGGTTGTACCATATCCGAGTCATTGCTCTCAATTAGGAATCTTTCTTAAGAAAACTGTAGTTTCAGCTAATATAAACATTATAAAACCCTCTTTCCTTTGGGTACAGCCAGATAGCTGCAATATTCATTCCTCTAAAGTGTATTCAAAGTCTCGGATTTTATGAGGTAAAACGATTTGAAGTTGTTTGGTTTTTGTTATTTGTTTTAATTGAACATGTCAAACTGGGTTGTTGAAAAATAGTATAGAAGCCATTCTTAAATATTATCCTTTTGAGCTGCTTGTTATCATCATATTAACATATACATAAAATGTAGTGAAAAATCAGGTTTACATGTTGTTGATATGATCTGCATCATTCCTGAATGAGATCGAACTTTATACCCACCAATCACAGTAAGTAGAGCCGGGGACGATTTGATACTGCCTGCAGGGCTATTGGCTTTGCAGTAGTACTCTCCTGACTGGTCCAGTTTTAGATCACGGAGTACAAGGTCCTCCTCATATTTGTAGACTTTCCTGTCCAGCAGAGTCCCATTGTGGTACCTTTGTGCATTTTTGAAGATTTAAAAATCCAGAAAACAACTTTTTAATTAGTTTTTTGAGAAATGAACACTGCACTGAACACTCGAATTCAGCACTGATGTTCATCTCACCAGTAGTATTTGTCAGGAGCAGGGGATCCCGTTGCTGTGCAGCACAACAGCACTCGGCCTCCTTCGTAACGCACTTTGTCCTCAGGGTGCTTCACAATATATGGCTTTTCTGAGGAAAGCAGAGAAGCATAAATACTGGGGATCAAACTCTGATGATGAGAATAATGAGGCAGAGATCCTTAAGTTCAGTGTTTAAAGAGGTCTTACACATGTCTCTGTTTTTGTGATTGTTGGGGGATTTGTCTTTTCAGAAGCAGAACAATTCAAATCAGTTAAGCGAGTATAGATACTGACTGATTCAATTTATTCCTGTTCAGGGTCGCAGGAAGCTGGTACCTATCTCCGGTGGTCATTGGGCGAGAGGCGGGGTTACACCTGGACAGGTGGCCAGTCCATCACAGGGCCACATATAGATGGACAACCATTCACACACACACTCACACCTAGGGATAATTTAGAGTTATCGGTTAACCTCTTGAATGTTTTTGGTCTGTGTGATGAAGCCGGAATTACCACAGAAACCCCTCAAATGCTCGGAGAGAACATGCAAACTCCATGCAGAAAGATTCCAGCCCAGGTTCAAACCCAGGACCTTCTCACTGTAAAGCAACAGTGCTACCAATTGCACCACTATGTAGCCCTCAATTCAATTCAGTGAATTTCAATTCTACTTTATTAATCCCTGAATGGAAATTAGATGTTGTAATACCTGATCATTTCTTCAGAGTCATTGTGGAGGGTTCAAACTGTAGACAGGAAGGATCTCCTGTTGCAGCAGATCTAAGCAGAAGCTTTTGACTTAAGACGCGTTGTTGTTGAGTTACAGTGCTGTGAAGAAAATGCATCCTCCTTTTGTCAATCAACTCAAGAGACATCAGCTCAGTCCCCATAACAGAACCAGCCTTCTTTATCAGTCTATTCAGCCACTTGCTCTGATGCTTCTCCCCAACAGGTGACTACAGATATAATTACACTCTCTACACAACAAACTTATAAAAAATTCTCAACATCTTGCTGCAAAGGTTGAAGGACCTGAGCTTCATCAAGAAGTCCAGGCTGCTCTGTCCCTTCCTAAAAACAGCATCTCTGTTGCACTTCCAGTTCAGTCTGTTGTCCAGGTAAACACCCAGTTAATTATACTGCTCCACCACCTCCACTTCTTCTCCCATGATGGAAATGGGTTTTGGCATGTTGCTGCTCCTCCTAAAATCATCAATCATCTCCTTAGCTGATCTTGTTTACACCCAAGATGAGATGACTGTTCCCACACCAGGCTACAAAGTGGTCCACCAGGTCTCTGTACTCAGTCTCTTGTCCATCTGTGATCCAACCAACAACTGCAGAGTCATCAGAGTATTTTTGTAGATGACAGGACTCTGACCTGTACTGAAAGTCTGAGGTGTACAGAGTGTAAAGGAATAGTGAGAGTACAGTCCCCTGTGGTGTTCCTATGCTGCTGATCACCTGGTCAGACATACAACTCTTCAGTCTCACAAACTATGGTCTGTTTGTGAGATAGTCCTTAATCCATGTGATTGTAGAGGCCTCCACCTGTGTCATCTGGAGTTTCTTACAAAATCAAACAGGCTTGTAATACACTGGAGAAAACAAAGACTCACAGAGCTCTGCCTGCTTTGTCCAGATGACAGTGGGTTCGTTGAAGCAGTTGTATCTTAGGCTCCAATTCCACAGCAATAAGCAAACTGCAGTGGGTCTTGAAAGGTGTTTTTTTTCTTATTTGGGTGGACCAAGATGAATCTCTCCAAAACATAAATGATATGTGATGTCAGGGCAACATGTACGGTATATAGTCATAAAGGACAGATGGAAAAACTGTCTTTGGTACTGGAACAAGGCAGGATGTTTTCCATAGCTCTAGCACCCATGAAAATATTGAGCTGGTTTCTAAACTGAACCTGTTGAAGAGCATGCTCAGTTTTTTGGCTCTGTTTAGACTTCCATCTAATGGATCCTCCTTCTGCTTAAAGGTCCTATATCATGCAAAATCATCGTTTTTTGAGCTGTTTCCTTATTAAACTCCCCCAGAGTGGTTTTTGGCTTAATACATGCATTTTTCAGTAATCCTCCTGAATCCTCTGCTCTGAGCAGTTGCTCCACTCTCTCCTGGTAAACGACTGACTGTAACATAGTGATGTAACAGTGTTAAACCATGAAGTGCCCGACGTGTCCGCACTGCCCCTACAGATTAAACACACATGCCCACTTTTTTCACAGGGGTGAGCTGCAAGAGTCTGAAACAAGAAGTACCATTGTTTTATAGTATTTTACTTTCTAAAAATGTCTCAGTGAACATGTGCATTTTGCTGCAAGAGTTACAGGAATTTATTCACCACTTTATTCACATAGCTTGAAGCTACATCATGAAAAGGGCAGCTCTCAAATGGGGGGGAGGCGGGATTTTAGGTAAACTGAGCATTTTACGTCCAGGTCGAAGAATAACTCCAGGATATAAGTTGTATTTCAGGACAAATGAAGACTATATAACACCAACAGTAACATTTTATCATATATGTGCCTATCTCAGACATTGAAAGATGTAAAATAGCATGATGCAGAACCTTTAAAGCCTGTGATCATCTTCATCCCTACCCACAGATCTTTTACATTGTTTTGATGGAGCTTGTTCTCCAGATTTTTCCTGTACACCTCCTTGTTGTTTCTAATACTGACTTTAAATTCTCTTTTTACACTTCTCAATACATCCCTGTCTCCCTGAAAGCTCTTTTTTGTCTTGTTAAGTACTTCTTTCAGGCCACTGTAGGGTTTGATATTGAGAAAGTACTTGACTGTTCTGGTAGGGACAATATTGCGCACACAGCATCTTAAATAATCAGTCACACACTCAGTCATAACAGTGATGTTCACTCCATGAGGTTTACAGACTGCATCCCTGTTTGTAACATCCAACATCCTTAAGAGTTTCTTCAGCTTCCTGTGACCTCCAGTTCTTTTGCCTCTGGACAATGTGTTTATACACCGAGCAAGGAAAAACAAGATTATGATCTGCCTTGCCAAGAGCAGGTCATGCAAAGGACCTGTATGCATCCCTGATATTTGCATTTGCATGGAGCAGTTGACAAACTGTCAAGATGTTGAAAATGTAGCAGAGACAGGTGTGATTAAAATGTCCAGATATTTACTTGAATGCATTTGGGTGTTACGTCTGTAGTCTGGAAACAGTGACACTCAGAGTTAGCAACAACTGATGCTGGAATATGTACTAACTACTAAAATAACACTGGTGAACTTCCTCGGTAGATAATATGGAAAAAAAACTAACAGCCAAGTGTTCAATTCTGGGATGCAGAGATGTTATTTTACAATAGCTTGTCCTGGATGACATCATGTCTTGTTAAAAAGAATAGTTTGTTTCTTGCCACACCTCTTCAAATCTCTGTCTACCTGTATTGTCTGAAAGTCAGGCAGAGACACTCTAGAGTCTGGTATCTGCTCCTTTAGCCACTGAAACACATGATGCTGCATTCCTGATACTCTAAGTGGGTCATCAACAGAGTTTCAAGTGCATCAATTATTAGCAATTGATCTCACATTTGCCAATATGACTGATGGAAGAGAGGGCTTAAACTTCCTCTTTCTCTTGCTATGCTTTGCTCCTGCTCTACATCCATGTTGTCTTCTGTTTACCTCATCAGGGATTTTTGGTCTCAGTTTAAGTATTATTGGAACCTTATAAATATCCATTAGTTGCTCTTCCTTGCAAAGAAGTCCGTCGTTGCTATGGTTATACATCTTAACAAGTGGTTAAAAAAGTCAACAATTAAGTAGAAATCCTTCAATCAGCACAGCATCCAATCAAGATTAAATATAATTCAAGAAAGAGTAATGATCACAAAAAGAAAACATGAAAAAATACTCAGAAAAGATCAAATTTCCCAGTAACATCACAGAGCTTCTCCAACAAGCTGCCACTATGTGCAGCGCTATTCTAGAATACTCTATGTAATAATGTAGCATTTTGATTTGTTTTTGTTATCACATAACTCCAAGAAGGAGGTCTGGATTTTGTCAGGTGTAAATTATTATTATCATTTTATTGTAGATGTTTCCCCTTTCTTTTTTCAACCTGGAAACATTTTTGTTAATTTTCTAACTGTAATCCAGCATTATCTAATTATTATCAACTTCATTCATTGGTGCTCACCTGCTAATCTGAGGACAGCGTGCAACATGGACACCCCTGTAGTGTTACTGGATGATGAGACATTTACTGGGACAAACTTCTCTTTCTTGATGGTGATCAAGGTTGAGCTGGAGGAACAGACTCCTGGAAGGCTGAACTGTCCTTTGGCGTCCGTACGAGCATGGATAACTCTGGGATGATTGGCTAGAGCCACACTGGCACCCACCACGGGGAATCCCGTCACACTTTGGACGTCTCCATGCAGCACATGGCCTTCACAAACACAGCTGCTGCAGTCCTCGCTGGGACGTCCTTCTGTGCACACTCGCTGGCATTTAGCTGTTGTAAAGAAGCCATGTTGACATGCAAAGACTGAGTCGGGAATCGTTAAACACTTTGAAGCACAGTGGGAGACAGTGTACCTGGGCAGGGACTTTTTCCACATTTTTGTACTTCAACAGATCGTCCTTTACACTGAACTGTTGTCGATGTCCTCACACAGCTTCTTCTTCTGGTCCTACGACCTCCACCACAAGTAGCTGAACACATTCCCCAGCGACTCCAAGGAGTCCACTTTGCTGGTGATGAACAAAAAGGTCAAGTTTGACCAGGTTTAAGAGTTTTATGTGTGATTAGTCTTCAAGCCAAAATTGTCACATGAAAACACTGGACAGCAACGTTTTGGAGTTTCTTTATACTTGAGTGGTATGATTATACTGTAAAACAGCTTTTAAAAGGAATTCATACTTAACTTAAGCAACCCAATCCCATTCACTTGGACCTTTGTACTGAGTTCAGCCATAATCAACAACATTGAAATTACCCTACTCATTGAAATGATTAATTGTAGTTAGGTTGAAAGATTTATTTTACAGTTAATCACCTGTGCATGGTGGAGTGGAGCACTCCCTTCTCTCTGAGTGGTGCCCTTGACATGCTGGCACGAACAGTAGCGGCATGGGCTGAGCGCTCACACATTTCCTCTGCCGAACCTGGACCCCCACATCATTACACTCTGTGGTTGAACAGGGTCCCCACTCGCTCCAGTCAGTCCAGTAACTCTGCACTACACACACAATAGAGAAACAGTATCTGGAATAATGTGGATTTTCTTCTTGGATAGGAATGCAACTATGATATTTTAGAATAACAGCACGCAGCAGGTATCTTTGTGACATCTTGTGCTGCCTTCTTGTCTACCTGGGGGACACTGAAAGCGAACGTGGTAGTTGGAACAGACGCGACCTTGTGGCTGCTCTTTGTTGATGCACCAGAAGCCTTTCTCCAAACTGGAATGGACCACTTCACCCGTATCTGCTGCTGCCACCCAGTCTGTGGTACGAGCCTCCATGGCTGTGGGACGTGAACAAATTCTCTCTCTGTAATAAAAACGAATTGCTTCAAGGCGCTCATAGTCTCCATTTCCTCCGGGATGGTCAATGTTAAACCAAGATGTCCACTCAGTCACACCTTAGGACACAGAGAGAGAAAACATTGAAAAAGATTAGCTGAGATACTTATGAAACGGTACAAAATATAACTGATCTTTTTGTTTTTTGGGGTGGGGAGGGGTCTCTCTTTGGTGAGGACCACAGGACCACATTGAGATGAATCCATTGACACACACCAAGAACCAATTTAGAGTC
Source organism: Pachypanchax playfairii (assembly GCA_006937955.1). Lineage (NCBI taxonomy): Eukaryota > Metazoa > Chordata > Actinopteri > Cyprinodontiformes > Aplocheilidae > Pachypanchax > Pachypanchax playfairii. Next base: position 4,054,033 of record SSNP01000004.1, on the reverse strand, counting down.
ACCAGTTAGTCATGCATGTTCCATGTTATGATGGAAAGATTTGTGTTAACTGTGAATTTTAGCAAATTCTCATAAATAAATGTTCAATTTACAATTAGACTTTTTTCTTGCAGTGATGTTGCTCAGAAAATTGTTAACATTTTATTTGATGACACAGAGGTGTAAAAGCAGAAGAGACGTGCTGGTGCATTAAAGACCATGTAAAGACAAACTGGATGGGAATCTTTACAGAAAGAGACATGACAAGTATGTTGGTTTTCAAATCAAATATTTAAAGTGCCCAGTTGTACCATTAGCTTAACTGTTGTAATGCTGCTGCTTTTGATGCTAACTTTCAACTGCTGAATTACCCGTCATCTGTGAGTCAGTGAAGGTCTGGAAGGTTGTTCTCTTGCTCCTGTCCACTAGGTTTCTGGTCCTCGTTGACCCTGCACACAGAAAATAACAAAAACATCCCGCCATGTGAAAAATACTCTCATAATTTCATTTCAATCTTGTGAGAAGCGTAGTTCTTAGCTTCAGCTCGACGATGAGTTGGAGGATTAAATAGGGCGACTATAGTTTTCTGGGTTGTTTACACATGTGGGTGTTTCCGTATTTCGTGTCTCATCCATCTCTCTTCATGCTTCTCGTCTTTTACTTCTCTGTTGTTCACCATCTTTCTTCTTTAACTTCACTTCAGCTTGTGTCATGTTACACCCACACACACGTCTTTATATATATACATATATGTAATTTATGGCGGTCTCTTAGTTTAATGACATCTCATTATGCAGTAACATACTGTATATATGTGTTTTACACAAACATTGCCTGTTTGTATCATTCTTACATTACTGCCTTGTTCCACACAACTGTTGGCTCATACGAGACAGAAACAAATTTGAAATAATATTAAACGTGACTTTTTCATTGTATTGTGGCTTTTTGATTTATTAAACATGCATAAAGACATTTTTGCTCGTGCTTTGATGTGTAATGACTCATTTTCTTCCACTGCTAATTTTTTTTTTATATATATATATTTCGAAAGACGTCAATTGTTTGCTTGACATTTCATCTCTTTAGTTTCACTCTGTGGAAAAAGTAAATGTCGTGGTGCGTGACGGACACGAAAAATAAAAATAAAATCTTTTGGATGTCTGTGCATGTATGTGTGTGTGTGTGTTGGGAAATAGTCACTGTTGAGTTTATGAGCAAAAAAATCGCAGCGCCGAGACCAGCACTGACCTCAACGCGTCCTGGTTTTACGACTCGCTCCAAATCTTTATAGTCCAGCCAGGTCTTTTCTGTTCAGCCGTTAAAAGTTTTATTTACATTTCTTGATAAATTTAGAAAAAGAATGACTCTAACTCAACAGAACAAAGACCGTCCATCTTAAACTCCACGATCAACCTTGCAGGATAACATGAGCAGGCAGTTGATCATTAGTTTTTTATGGATATATATCTTTTATTGTCATTGGCTTAAAGAATATACATTCCAAGGTTTCTATATCTGCTTTGTGTGTCTATGACTTGAGAACCACAATCAAATTGTTTCACGCTGATGTGTTAAGCAGATGTGTCTCCTGCCTGCAGATTTCGTTTAGCAGGATCGAATCATTTTCCCATCCTTCTTTTTTAGTGTAATTATTTGTCTGTCCTCATTAAACCTTTAAAGCAGATAAAGTTTAACACCATTAATTTGTTGCTCAACTTCTTAATATTTATCTTCATGTGTTTTCCAAATGTTTTTCGTTGGTGTGTAATCCACAGTTTTCACCTTAGAGACATAATAGATTCGAACACATAAACAAGTCTGTTGTTGCCGTATTGACTTTAAAATCCCGAAATGTGGCCAATAATGAGCCGTTCGACTCTGAGGTGCACTGATTTGTTGCCAAGTGTCTCTCAAGCCGTTCTTCACTCCCCCTGTTACATAACTCTGTTTCTCTCTGTCTCACACCAAAGTCTGAGCAAATTCACAGCAGGGCCTTCGGCTGCTGATTATCAGTTCAAGATGTTTCACTGTGGAAATCAAATACTAAACAAGTCTTTGAGTTTTACGAGGTGTCTAACAGTTTTAGAAAGTTGTTTTAAAAAAAGGAAACTGAGATTAGCTACAGAGAAAGGCTAATGTTAGAGCGCTGACCCGAGTTATGGCAGGTATATGAACAGCTTGTTGTGTTTCTGAGTGGCTTATTAACACTTGGATTTTACAGGCTGAGGATTTTTACTTGGGTGGCGCTTGTGACGCTTGTGGCTGGTATGCGACTAAATTTGACCTAATCGAGCAGCACATGTTCTCCAAACTCAAGGGAGCAAAGTTAGGACTTATGACTTCCTCTTTACTGTTTAATTCCTCCCCGTAGAGCCTCGCTGCTCCAGTAAATCTTGTTTGTTCATGTTCATGTGTGTTTTGTGGTTTTCGTTAAATGCTTTGGGGACAGGAATCTTTTTCTGCAGCAAGTGTTCGTCCGTGTTTCAGATGATGTGACTACTGGGAGAACGGTGTTTATAAGAACCTTTCCAAAAGTACAACAAATCATTCCTCTGACTTCACCAAGGCATGCTGGGAGGTTTATTTAAGCTCACATTGTTAGGATCAGAGAATGATTAGAATAGTATAAGGAGGTAAAATGAGAAGTTTCTTCTAAGAACAATAGCTGCACTCAGTTCAAAATGTGTTTATATTTGCTTGACAAAAGCCTATACATCCTCAGCCAACCTCACCATGACCCTCAGAAACCATCGAGTCACAAGTTACACCACAACACCGCCATTAACCTGTTTGTTCCAAATGCTTCCTGAAAACAAAGCCGTGTCCGATTCATATATATAACTTTACCCACAGAATCTGTTATGACAACTGTGCATCCTATTTAGCTTCGGCTTTAACAGTGTTACATCGCAGCAGTTAATTTTTACACGCAGTGCATGTGTTTACAGCTCGGCTGTGCAAAGGAATCATTTTCTATTAATATGCATCAATGTGTTTTTACATAGGACAGCTCTGCTCATATCCTACTCTCCGTCCTCTCCAGACACCAATAAAACAAGCTGCAGAGGGGAGGAACGACAGGAAAATGGAGGACTTTATGAAACGTTTATTGAGGTATAGTTGTGCCAAATGTATGTTGGCAGACAAATGAGGGTTAAATAATGGGTCCGGATCTTATTTATAATCTTCCAAGTCCTCATACGAGGGAGAAGATGTGAAACCAAAACCTCTTTTCATGTTTTAAAACCAGTCGAAGCGTGATAAGCTCGATTAGAAAATCAGCTCCACAACTCAGGCAGTTAAAGGACGTTTTACACATATTTATGCACGAGAGCCTTTGAATGTGATCTTTATGTTAGCTTGTTGAGGTGTGCGTGTGTTTTCTCGGGTCTCAGCTCTTCCTCACTTCAACATTCCTTTTTGGAAAGTCTGCCCGAGCTTTAAAACATCTGCTGCTACTTAAAATCAACAATTTTGTCTGAGATCTGCTAATGATCCAAATCGACCAAATGATTTCAGGATTTATGGACGTGTGACAAAGGATATGTGTTTTTAAAACGAGACATCCTGCAACCAGAAGATTAGATCACTGAGACTAACAAAAACAATGGGTTAATATTGGATTTACACTCTTTTCATATCCAGTTGTTCTGGTTCTACACCTGCACGCACATACAGAGCTGGAATTAGCTCAACGCAGAGCAAATGATTAGTCCTGCAGTAAATATATTCTTGGCAAGTTTTTACACATAAAAATACAGAAATTATTTTAAAAAAACAAGACAAGAAAAAAAGGAAATTACTTAGAGGTTTTCACTAATAAAATTAACTTCTTTAACTCCTTTTTCTTTGATCTGTCTCAGTCATTTAAGTCATCTGGCCTGACCGCTCTGTGCTTGGAACAGACAGTGGTCAGCATCTGGAGAACTCGCCCCGGTGTCTGACTGAAATTATGTGAAGAGAAAGCTGGAAGATTCATGCGAAGAGGTCGTAATACCAAACCGCTGCTCTAATAATGCGGGCGCTCAGCACCAGCTGCCACCCTTAAATCGCAAAAAAGTAGCTCGTAAATCTGTGAGGTTTGAGGTGTATGGAGAGAGTGACAGAGAACAAAGCTGGGAAGGGGGTGGTGGGGGTAACTTGATTGAGTGGGATGAGGAAATAAGTGGAGAAAGGTGAAAAAGAGAATTTGATGGAGTGAGACAAAGGTAGGGGGAAAGGTGTGGAAAGTATTTGGGAGAAATACCTGAAGGAAACAGATTAGAAACAAAAGGCAAGCAGATGAAGGCAAACAAACAGATGGAGACATTCTGCTCCATCATTCCTGTAGCTGTGGAATAAATACAGCGATGAAGGCTGAGAGGGTCGTCAGAAAGCACAAAGGAAAGACTGACAGTCTGTCCACTTTCACAGAAGGAATACAAGATGGTAAAGTCATTTTATCTGAGCTCTTTCTCCTTTATTTTATTCCATTTTCTCATTTACACAAGCACAAAGCCTGCAGGTGGAAAAGTGGGCCACTGAATTTGTGATTATTGCACCTTGTTTCCAAGGTGACTGGGTTTATATCTTTAGGGACTGCTGTGAGAGTGAAATAAGGCCAAAACACATCACCTTTTTTGCAAGATGTGGATGTATCGCTAAAGTAGCGTGGCATGAAAACATTAAGTTTTACAGTCCGTTTTAGAGTCAGACTGTTCTGCTCAGTCAGGATCGATAGGAATCGCTTCACATAAATGTACTTTTACTGTCGTCTAATCCTGTGATTTACACATCAGCAAACGGCGCGCAGCCTCCGCCTGACATTTACGACTCCGAGGCCTCAAAGCCCAACAAGATATGGAGACTATTAAGGTCTATTCACACTCGATTGCCTTTATGAACTGCCAGCTCCTTCACTTGAAGGAAACATAATGGGAAGCAGATGTTAGGTGGACAGATGGTGACAGCCCAAAAAACAAAAAACTTCTGCTGTCACTCGGAAAAAGAGAAGAAGCTTTTTAAGGTTTATGAGAGGAAATTTAAGGAGAGACATGTAGTTTGGAAGGAGTGGCACTTAAGACAGAGATAAAACGAACAATAAGAGGAAGTTCTGGGTCAAATAATACAGATCTGTGGAATCTTAAGGAATCTCAGTGTTTTTTTGTTTTTTGGGGGGGATGAAACACGTTTTTTTTTAAAGAAGCTTGTGCTAAATGTTCAAATTATGATACTAACTGGCAAACTTTTACTCTCGTGACAGTATTTACATACTATCCTGTGGTTTAGGATTATTACAAGAAAATCGGAGCCAGAAAAACATCCGGCTTCTAATTTCCATTTTATTGTCATCAGCGGAGGCTTTCGTGAGGGTAAATAAAACCACAGGGAGAGTTTTCATGTCCCCCTCCTCATCAGTCCCCACATGTTGTTAATCACCAGGGTGGTGAAATGAGCTGGTGTCTTTACATGAACGATTTGGAGCTGACGAGAAAGACCATCAACACAACTTAAGAGTCTAAACAAAAAGATTTACCAAAAAACTTTAAACTCTTTGGGTTAAACTTTGTTTTTGTGGAAAATGAGTAACTCCAACACACACACAGACCCACGCGACTGGTCCTATCACATGAGCTCACCTCCAGACATTTGTGACTTCCTCAGGGAAATTCTGTTCATTTAAAAAAACTCAACACATGTGTGATACTTTAGAACTTGTCTGTATAGGAAATGACCAGGTACATTCAAACAACCTCATCCCAAAGTTTGTTTTTTTGTGTGTAAATGAGGGTTTTCTAATTCAGTAGCTTTTTTTTTCTTACCTTGACCCAGAGTCACTGAGGCCAGGAAGGACAGCAGAAGTGGCAGTTTGGTTAATTCCAACATTCTGTTTCTTCAGCGTTGATAGAAGCTTTATAGTGTGCAAACAGCTGATTCCTCAGCTCCTGAACGGAGCTGCTTTGCTTCCTCAGGTGAGTGTGATGCTCCTGTTTGTGAGTCTCCTCCTCATGTGAATTCAGTAGCTGAGTTGGAGACAGGAGCTTTTTAAAAAGAAGGAGCACCGGGAGTCCACACCAATCCGGCCCCTCTCTCCTCACCATTGGCCAGTTAAATGTAACATCTGGGTCCCTCATATCATCATCCAACAAAAAAAAAA
>SSNP01000004.1:3995726-4047056 GCA_006937955.1 Pachypanchax playfairii | reverse complement strand
CCCCCCCCCCCCCGTGCACCCCGCACCCCCCCCACCCCCACCCCCCCTTCCACATGCCTCCTCCTCCTCCAGTTGAACTTCTGGTTCAGTTTTGTAACTTTTTAACAGTTGCTGATTGCGGGATGAGGCTCTGCCAGAAAGTGGAAGTGGCGTCATATGGCATGCCATTCAGGAAAAAGTCCTCAGAGCAGAGACATGAGACGTGCTTATGAGGTGCGATGTTCTCAAGCGTCTTTACAACATTCTTATTGCTGCTAGTAAAAATCATGGAAATTTATTTAAAAAACATAAACTAATTAAGTTCTGTTATTTTATTAATCCCTTGTGGTTCAATATAAAAATGCAGATTAAACAACAGAATGCTTTTGAAGTAGTACAAAATAACTTTAAAAATTTGTCTAAGTGGATACTCACCGAAAAACATGTTCAGTTTCATATTAGACAATCTGGACGTCTCTGGTCCCCCATATATCACTTAATAACTTCAGTAATTCAGGTCTCAGCCGGATGTGGTGCTCTGGTGATTTATGCTGCCTTGATAAAAAATGCCACCATAGTTCAAACTGACAACTTATTTCATAATGAAATGTCATTAGAAGTTTATACAGTATTCTTGTTTATGGCGAGTGTGTCCTGTTAGTTATTTAACATCTTTTTATGATCCTTCCAAGATATTTTCTATGTAAAAGCCCTCTGGGTCCTTATCGGCCATTGTTGGGTCCTTCTCCTCTGGGTGTGTCCAAACATTTGCCTGATGCTCCAATAATGCAAAGAAAGAAAAAAAGAACAGTATTTCCAACATGTCTTGAAATGTTCGTGAGGCTTCTTAGTCTCCTGCAGGACGTTGGTCTCATGACATTTGAATTTTGATCATGTTGCTTAATCACAGACAAATTTTTGACTCATTCCAGGTATCTGGAACCCTTCTCAGTTTAATTTCCATGAGTCAAAGTGTGTAAATCATGAGAAGACTTTGGAAGGTGTATAAAACCTATGAAACTAAAACATAAGTTGAACCTGGCATTGTTTGCATGATAAAACTGTGAATAAATAGAGAATCAACCACTAAATAAAAACAATGTAATAAATTATAACCATATTTTGTACAACAAATGTCATGATTATCTCAACAAATAAAAATTTAACTTGTCTTGATTTTTGTTATTTTCTGGATTGTTTCCAAGACAGCGTGTAAGTTTGTTAAAGTAAGATATAATTAAGTTTTGTTTGAAAATGTTTTATAAAGTCAATGTAGCTTTTGTTCAGGATGAATAATAAGCATTTTAAAGATTTTAATTTGGGAGAATCTATAATTCAACATGTGGTAACATTAGTCTAAATGTTTGGTGCTGCAATGAACAGAAGTTTCAGATTATCATGTGCTTAGTGACACTTCGAATCAGCTAAAAGTTTACCTCAAAAATCAAAAATTACCTAAATATCAGTGACCAAAAGGTGAAGTTACAACTACCGTCTTGTTTTAAAACAATGTTGTACTGAAAAAACATTGCAGTGTTTCATTTGGATGTTCCCTGGACATGCCCTACCCCCTTAAACAAACTCTAAATCCTTCTTTTGGCAGTGATGCCGGCTTCTTTAGCAGGACGACGTGCCATTCCACATGCACTTTTTAACAAATGTTCCAGAAACACGTCAAAGAGCTTAGGGCATTGATGTTCCAAAATCCCCAAATCCTGCAGCGCATCCACAGAGTGTACCAGAACCACACAGGTTCCACCCCAGAAGTTCAAAAGCGTACTCACGCTGGTGAGTCAGAGCAACAAGGACCTGAAGACCGTAATGTTTTCATTTGAATGGACTATACTGAACTTGATAAGCTTTCAAAAGTATTTAAAGATGGATACAGCATGTCTCACAAAACAATGACCAGTTTTTCTTTGTTACAAAATCAGCAAAGCTCTTTTTTTTCTGTGATACAATCTGCTGCTGCTGTTAGTTATGACTGTTCAATTCTGCAGATCACTGAAGACTCCAAAGCTCATTACTTATCCAGTCTTGTGAAAAGCATAAAAGACACAGTGGCGACAAGACCTCTGTATCCTGAGAGGGTTTTGGACGGGCATGAGAGACGGGAGCACTGAGAGCGCAGACGCTATTTTCTACATCCCTTTTCACTTTGCTTCTGTTCGTTTGCAGCACAGAGTGAAAATGGACCAGCATTCCTTTTCACTGACTCTCTACACCCACTCACACACGTGTGCACACACCGAGCAGACATTAGAGCATTAGTATGCTAAAGAAGCTACCACGCTTTGTGTAAATACACATTACCTCATTCATTAACAGCACCACAGCCTCAGTCTTAGTCATTCTCACCTCAAGCCATGGAGCTCCATAATGAGACGCCTTCTTCTTCAGCTGATTTTAACATGATCACACCTGTTTACAGCTTTTGTCACCAAATTAAATTCAGATGGTGCAAGTAAACAGATGTAACAATTTGTTCTGTTCCGAGAAGCTCAAACATAGTTACTTATAATGTGATTATGTTAACGATCATCGTTAAACTGAAGAATCATCAGAGATCTCATCGTTTTTACTTCTGGTTTGTATTTAAATATTAAAGAAATGTTTTATTAAATGTTTTAAATGTTGTATTAAAGCATACTGGGAGTGAAGTGAATCTTTTCACTTGTACAGCTTTAAAGCTACTTGTTAAGGCCACATGGAGGCAGTACAACAGTCTGAATCTAGGTTTTATGGTCCTCTTCAAAATTAGTTTGGATTCATGTTCGTTAAGGCCAATATTACACTCATTTTCCCTATCGGCTTTTAAATTTCCATTAAAAAATATCTTATTAGGCGCCATACAAAAAAATGTTTTCTCTGTTTGTAATATGGAATGTGAGTGCAGCTCTTATTTTTTGCATCACATATTCTTGTTTTCATGCCACTTTAACCAAAAAAACACTGATGATTTTACACATTCTGATTTTTTATTGATCAACAAGAAATAACTGGGTGAAAGTGAGTGAAAGGAAACAAAAACACAAAGTAATGCAAAGTTGCAGGATGTCAAACCCATAGAAAATAAAAAAACACAAATTTGTTTTTATTTTATTTTTTTAGGTCTTTGCCATATTGTCTTAACAGCACACTCAAGTAATCAGGTAAACACAAGGTAAACATGAGAATCAAAGAGCATCGGATTATCAAAAGAACTCTTCGGCAGAAAAAAAAAACATTCCAGTGACTTGGTATCATAGAAAATCCATTATTCATTGCTGACTGAAAATAAGAAACAACATTATGCTACAGCGTTTACAAGTCGACTGACACTAAACTCCTCATGCCATTCCTATAAAGACGGGACTCAATCCATGGTTCTAAATATCACCCTTCTACAGTAGCTCAATAGCACATTTGGCTAATGTGTGTTTGGATCTAAACAACGGAGATATTGACAGTGAAATACAGTAACAATCTATAAAATGCAAACGAAGGAAGAGCGGCTGCCACGGGCTCAGATGTTTCCATGTGTTACAGTTCTATGAGGCAGTCCGTGCCAGGGTAGTCTGGGAGATTAAGCTCATATTTTTTCTGAATGTCATAAGGCAGGAAACGTCCAGCCAAGAAATGCTTCCCAGAGAAGTTTGATGCGCACTTCTTCGGTGCAATGATCGAGATGAGAACGTCCGGGTTTATCCCATCCTGACTTGGTTCTTCTACATCCCAACCTTTAAAAGAGACAAGAGGGTGTTTTATTGATTTTGGTTTAGCTTTAAGCTGGTAGTGTTTTGGGAGTTGTATGCACAAACTTTGAGCTGGCAGTGGCAAAAGATTTATTCTCCATGTGTGGATCTACACTTGGAAAACTTTCTTTTTCTGGAAGCTCATATTCCAAGAGAGCTGCCTTGAGGTTCATTTATCTTCCTGTTAGCTGGCCTCAAGTCTGATAGACTTTATGTGAAACTTACCTGAGGGAACATCCACACTGGCAATAGGAATCTTGATTTGCTTCAGTGTGGCTAGAATACCAGAATATGGCTCCTTGATGTTAGAACAATCTGCCTCGGGACCCAGCATGGCATCAACTACAAAGTTGTAGGCATCATTTATAAGCTGCACCTGAACAGAGCACATATTAGCATCAGTACCAAAGTTAATCTTCTAAACAGTTCATGCAGTACTTTTATAGGAATTAAACATTGCTTTTTAATTTATTAACGTGTAAAACTCATATTCTTGCAGAATGAAGCGAGTTATTGAGCAAAATGTTGATGTTTTTGTGGACAAGCTCTGAGATTATCATGTCAAGGTTTCAGGGTGCACATATCCATGATGGGGGGGCACACATGTACCAGTGTGCCTTGGTTACAGAGCGTTTGAAGCATGACTAGCAACCATTAGCCTTGTGCCAAAGCTTTGACCCCATCAGGTGTTACCATTGTACCACTGTGGTGTGATCTTATAGCACGTGTTCTAATGAGGTCCAGGGTGTGACGTGATTATGGTCATGTAGCAGGATCGTTGTAGGAACATGTTCCTTACGTATAGATTGGTTGAGGGTACAATGGAGCAGCTGGTCCAGAGACAAAGAAAATTTCAGAGACAATCAATTTAGAGATGTACTCAGAGCACAGGAGGATCTTGATCACTCAATCTGTAACATTCTAATAGGTTGTGTAGGTGGAGAAGAGCATCGTGTGGTCTTAATTCAGTGTGAAGGGTCTCTAAAGTGGCAGCGGTCACCCCTCCAGACTTTAACTCATGTTTTATTCATTTGACCTCTAAAGGCTCCACAGCATACACAAACCTCTTATTCTGAATGTATTTTACCATCTGAAATGTTGTGTAGGAGATACCTGCATGGAACCATTGATAACTGTGTGAAGAATAAACCAAAACCATAAATAACCCATGTATTTACAGAATGTGAGATGAGATCATTAGCACTTGCTGGCATGTCTCCACTGCAGAATCCTCAGCCAACAGATAATTAGCTTATTCTAACCAGAAGTCTGGAGAGAGGGAGAAGCAGTAAGCTTAACTCTGACCGAAGGTGACAAGATAAAATAAACTTTAAAACTCACTAATTAACGTGTTTTATCTTGGAGAGCTGTTGCCAGTCTCTCCTACAGAGACTTAAATAAGATTATCATCTCAGCCAGGAAAGAAAATTCAGTGCATAAAAACACGTTCTACTTCTTAAAAATGTTAATGAACCTTTTTTCATGTCTACAGATGAAACATACAAGATAAATTCTAATATTATTTTAGTGCTCTACAGCTGTACAGAGACAGAAAGTATTACCTCAAGCCAGAATCAGGCTTACTGACTAGGAGTGCTAATGTTGGTGCCCATGTGAGAGAGGGTTGGAACTTTTTAACAAGTATAGCTGTGATATAACTTTAGAGTGAAGTGTTCCCCTTGGTGAAAGATTTAACTGACCTCTGTAGGCAGATAAGAGAGGAAGGGTATATCCATCTTCTCACACTGAACAGTGAAATCCTGGTGCAGACTGTGAGAGGAGCGTTTCGGGTGATAGATGGTGGGCTCATAGTCCTGAATCAGATGAGACAACACAAGAAAAATGACACAAAGAAGAAGAAAACAACGATAAACCAAAAAGTTACTGGCAGGGTTCAATCTGGATAAATACTTCAGTGCACACATGACCTGAAGTTCACAACTTGTGAACAAAAAAATCTCTGTTGAATGGCGATCAGAAGATGTGGTTTCTACAGTCTGCTTCCTGAATGAAGAGTAGAAATCCAGACTCCTGCAGTCTGAGAGGTGTGTCAAGACCAGCGGGAAGCAGCTGGGATCCGCAGGTTTTACAGCCACATAGATAAATCTTACAACCCAAGACTTGTGGCGTTCACTTTTTTCTTAAAAGCTAATTCCTAAAAAGTATTTTTACAGGGGCCAAAGGGTCAGTTTATCCCCTCTCATACGGGTGAGGTTTTCATTTATTACTTCAAGGATTAGATGAAAATCCAGCCATAAAAAATGGATTCACGAACAAAGTAATTCAAAACCACATTTTTGATGAATCTAGTCTGTAAATCTGTAGATTGTCCTCAGGAACACACGCTTGGAACATTTCGTGAGGTCATTTTCTTTTGTTAAAAAAGTTCAAACAAAACTAAAAACACAGCTAAACAAATCCTAATATGTAATTGGTCTAGATTTGGGAATTTATTCCAATTTGCAATAAATTTAATAATACACTAATTTATTTCTTTTTCAGTAATAGATATTTTAAATATTGTGTCAGAACATCATTTTTATTTACAGAAAAATACTACAAACTCTCTTCTATCATTGATTGATAATAGTTTTCCACCACAAGGTTAAAAGAGCTTAAACCAAACATGTTTTCTTTTATCTGTGGCTTAGCTGAGGTTGGCCTACAAAGGAAGTCATCTGTCAGGTCAATTGCCTTGTGTGGGTTCTCACACCAGTTGTATCACCGCCAACATCATCATCACCATGATCTCTTCAGACCCCAGAGGCTCCTGAGGTAAACGAGTGGGACTGAGGAAAAGCACTGAACGGCTGCTGTAATGTCAAGAAGACATTTGCTAACAGAAGGTGCAGAAAATATCTTTTCCTAAAGTAAATTCACACATCCAACAAGGTCACATTTCCACTCGCTGAGGAATAATTCTGTCTTGGTTTTTTATGTTTTTAAACACAAGCCAAAAAAAGAAGGAAGTCTGCAACACAAAGTTCAATCTTTTCCCAGAGAAACATCATGAACAACTTTATTTGTTTTTAAACTGATGCATACAGATATTCAGTTTCCAGTGATGTTTTATGCATCAGCAGGTAATATATGATACAGTGGTTCATATGAGGTATAATGTGACTAACATCATAAACTTTCCCAATTATTAAGCCAAGCCTGACCTCATGTTCACTAATGTTACAATTAATAATAGACTAAAAACTAATAACTCAGTCCATTTTATTGTCATTTAACATCAGCTGTAATGAAGACATCTCTGATGTTTGGTGTGCTGCACTGTGTTTTCTCTCCCTCTGTGTGAACTTAGACATCACTGCGATGCGAGAATCGAGTTGAAACATTCACCTGCAGCTAGTTATTAACTTCTATGTTGTCTGATCATATTTATAGTTCCACATTGGCCCTTCAAGGTGTGTGTGTCGCTCTTTCTGGTGCTTGTGTGAGTCATCGTATCATAAAACTCTGCACTCTTACGCAGAGGTAGCGATTTAGTGTCCAAAGAAAGCTCATTTCTCAGAGGTGAGTTACAGCTAATTCAGATAAATGTGATCCCAACTGTTGGGTTTGTATTCATCTTTGAAATCCGAATAATAAATCTTAGCATGTGAGCTGTTTTAAAATGAAGTAATTGTGTTACAATAGATCAAATATAGTATAGTTACAGAAGTGGAGGGTGAAAAAATATTAGAAGCAAATGAAGCCTGAAATAGCAGACACAACATGCTTTTTTTTTCTTCAAGTTACAGAAAATACCACCCTCAGAGCCAAAATGTCTCTTTGTTCTTGGTCTGGTGAAGAAATCGAGTGGGAGGAAAGAAGGAGAATCCACAAAGTGACATCATTCACCTCAAATAAAATTCTTCCTGACACGGTTTAATTCTAACCATCTATTCAGAGGAAATGTAGCATGTCAGACACTTTGGGTAAAAAATAAAATCACCAAAACACATACAATACATGATATTTCCCCTCCAATAAAAGCTAAACAGGATAAAATGATGTCAAGCAAAATAAAGATGCTCAAACTGGTGTGAGGGTTTGGGCAGGATAGATTTCAGCTCTTAAAATGAATTATCTTGACATGTCACTCGGTATGTGAGCTGCAGAAATCACCACCCTCATGCAGCATTGTGGGGGTGCAGCTCTGAGACCACTTTAATGAGAGTAACAATAGCATGATATCATGACTGTCTGAGGGCCCTTGCAGAGAAGGTAATGGGATAACTGCTTCGAGCCATTTACAGGAGCCGTATTGAAAGTCTGCAAAGCCCTTAACGCCTGGATAAAGAATCCCATTAGTCAGGACACAAATAAAGTTTGTAGATTGTTTTTTTTTGCTTGTTCCTTTTATCATCTAAATGACTCAGAGAGCAAAAGGCACAAACATCTCTTTCTGCAATTGAATTGTAGATTTCCTAACAAAAAGACCCCAGTATGTTGCAATAGGTAGCAACAACTACAGAACCTTTTGCGTGAGCACCCCAGGGATGTGTGCTCAGCCCACAGTCATTCAATGATCTCCCAGGTTAGCACAACTAGACACAGCTAGATACATGACAGTGGTGGGATTCATCAACAATAACAATCTGTATACAGAGAGAAGGTTAGACAACTGGTGAAATAGCGCCATGACAACTTATCTCTGAATGTTGACGAGGTTACAGGACCTTGTCCCGCATGCTACAATTTCCATGACCAACTCTGCAGCTCAGAGAGTCTGCAATGTAAAGTTCCTGGGTGTACGTATGACTAAAAGCCTAAAATGGACACTCAACACTTCTAACACCAAGAAAGTTCAGCAGTGCCCGAGGAAGCCAGGTTACTCCCTACCATTCTTCCCACCTTTTACTGGCAGACTATCGAGTGCATCTGTTACCAGTTCATCAGTTCCTGGTTTGAAAACTGCAAAATACTGTTTGAATGGTCCTCTGGCAAACAGAGAGCATGGCTGTGAAGATTAATGGAGTCCCACTACCATCACTCACACAACACTACAAGAAAAGTTGCATCTGCAAGGTAGCCAGCTTTATTTCAGCAAGTTTTACGATAGTCCTGTAAGAAGTGTCCCAAAATTATTGGTCCAATGCCACTTCATCACATACTGCTCACGCTGCCTGTCAATTCTGACCATTATAGCTGTACTGCCACTTTAAAAACTGTTTCCTCCAAACTTTCTCTATATGTGAGTGGGTTGACAAACATTATTGAATCTTGTCCTGTTCAAATGCGAATTATTTAAAGTTCAAATACTCCATCATTTTAGTTTGTACTGGATCCTTTTCATGTGTTGCTTTTTGTGCATTAGGTTTTACTTACAAAGATACGTAGATGTCGGGCACACACCAAACCGATGGAGCCGTTTTGATCCGGACCACAGATCACTAGCACTGTAGGCTGTTTCTTTGTTAGAGAACTCAGGGGATATGCCTGGTGGGGAGACACAAAAATAAGAAGCAATGACTAAAAACATAACAGAGCAAAATGAATAGACAGTGCCAGTAATGTTTGCTAGCGCTCGTTCAACTTAAGGAGCTATTATCTAGCACAGGTCATCTGATTCATAGCTCAGCCTTTCCATCATTCTCTAAATACCTTTAATGCTCTGCCTGCCAGAAGAGGGTGAAAATGGCACAAGCTACAACTGTGTCTTCGGTCTATAAAAAAATATCTAATATTACAATAACCTGAGCAGCAGTGGAAAAAATACCAGTGTGCTCTTCATGGGATGCCTCTTTATTTATAACACACTTTCCATCCACGTCCAAATTGCTGTGAGTTGCTGGCTTGTTTAGTGGCCCAAACACTTCCTTGTAAATCATGCTACACCTTCTCAAACCAGACAGGTATTTGCCTGCAGAGCTGTCTCCTCAAGTGACTAATTTTCAGACTTCCTCAGCTAAAAAAAGGTGTTGTGCTTGTGCACACTTTCTCACAGTATCAAATAAAAAAGTCTGCATCAGTTTTCCTCAAACTTTCCAAAGATATTTCACCCAAAAGCATGTAGTTAACTGGTGCTGCTACATGGAAGCCTTTGCAATAGTGAACAGCTTAAAATGATTGTGTAGGTCACATCATTACTGCATGAACTAGAAAAAGAACATGAAATTGAAGGTTTAAAAAGAAATATTGCCTCATTAGAAGAGGCAATAAATCTGTGTCAGAACACAAGCTGTTGGACCAATTAGCCCAGTTTTAGCACTTATACATGATTGTGGTTGACACTAATGCTTCAGTTCACAGCCCGCAAATTATAGTCAGTGTATTTTGTGATTAGGAGGCTCTTACTGTTGTCTGACACTGATAAGTGAAAGTGATAACATTTTTGCTTGTGTCCATTTGAGCATAGATGAGTGTGAGCTGGTGTTCATTAGCCGGAAGCACAAGCCCAATGTATCATGATCCACGGGACTAATTCTATATTAACACTTAGTAAATAATCATTAGATGTTTATCACTTTGGAGATATTTAGATTTAAAATGGCTTCCACAGCTATTTAGCCTTAGCAACACCAAATTATCTATTGTTCTGTCAATCTGAGTTAAAATTTGGTGTTGTGATGGCCACATCCATGTCCGTACAACAGTAAATAGTACCTCCACTTCCTGCTTCCTGGGAGAGCTTGGACTGGCAAACATGGCTGAAGGGCTCAACTCCACGACAGGAGGAGCTAACTGGACCAAATCAAACTCCTCCATGAAGATGGGATTAATGACTTTTCTTGTTTATTTCTTTATGATTTTGGTAACAGATTTAACATTGAAGTTATACATTTAGGTTTAGATGTTCATGTTATTTAGTTTCATTAACAACTCAACTGTACTGATTAGTTTGTTTTGTAGTTCATAAATGTTTGTCTAGTTACCCCTGTTTGTTTCACATGGTCTGATCAGCCCCATGTGTCTTTGTTTGTTAGGTCAATTATTGTTCAGTTAGTTGAGATGATAAGTTAACCATTTGTTTGAGTTCCATTTTTGATTATTTGACCTCTTTTATGAGCACAAGTTATTTTTTTTTATTATACTTTGGGGAAAGGAAAAATAAAACATCCCCTTTTTTGAGGAACCTCTGTGCTTCCTCCACTTATTTGACTCGGTCCATCACAGTTGTGTTAGCTTAGCGTCATCCCCAACACACATTCTGAATGCTACACAATGCTAAACATATTTGTTCAGTCAGTTTCATTCAAGATGGCTGCTTCATCCAATTGATTGACTATAAATCAGTGAAACTTACTGATATTGAGTTTATATGTGTGATGAAAGATGACAAGAAAAGGAACATCAGGCCTTTAAATTAATGAAGATATACAATATTCAAAAGTTGGCTTTTAGTGAACAAATAAAAATAGGACTTGACAGTAAATACAGAAACTTCACCAAAAAAAGATACACCTAAAATTGCAAGATGTTACTTCTTTTTATAAAAAAATAAAAATCAACTCTTTTTTTTTACTTAATTCAAAATACAAGTTGGATTTTTTTTACAAAAAAGACTTCTTGTTTTAGGCTCGTCAGTTAAGGAAAAGTGTTAATACCCAAAAAAGAATGTAATTGTACACTGATGAATCTGAGCTCAAAATAGACACAAACTCATTCACTCTGTATGAAACTAATTTACTTTCACATTCAACAACGTTTTTACCACAGAAGAAAGTTGATATGAAGAAATAGGCCATCCTCCACACCAGATAATTGGATGGATAACAAGACTCAGAGCGCATTAATGAAACTGGTAGAAGAGAGAGAGGCTGTTTTCTCCATCGAAGGGACATATTGATTTAGAGAATAAACTGAGCTTATTCTTAGATTATTAAACAACAAAACAAGATGACATTTTTCATTCTGGGAGCAGAAGTTGAATGAAGGATCATTATCAAATATATGTTTGTAAGCAAGATAAAGAACAAAGTCAGATTTAAATAAGCTTGTGGGAGAAACTTGAGAAAAGAAAGATCCAATTAAATGTTGTTTCAGAGTTTGTAGAGAGAAGGCGATCTACAGACAGTTTCTTCTCTACTTGATTTTTGGATCAATCTTTAAAGTTTTTCTGGGCTTTTTTTATTCTATTTATTGCCATATTTCAATTTTCAGTGAGCAGATGCCTTCAGCAGGACCAGCTGTCAGACAGTCGAGATTAATAACCGACTCATAAACATAGTTTGGAGCAAAAGATTTTTTTTCTTGGAAGCTTCTCACAAACAGCTGAATGGCATAATTTCCAGACTGAGTAGCTGAGAAGAACACTTCATATTCGGAGTGTAAATTACCAAAATATTATGTATTATTTAATTTTTTGCAAAAAGATTCAAACTAGGGAGAATACTTAGAAAATAGGGGTTTCTCTCTGTAGTAAATGTTGTAAAATTACTCAGAAACCAGAAAAGTATCTGGCAGTAAAGACAAGATGACTCAGATTGTTGCTATTAGAGCTGATTTAATAAACCAGGGTTCTGCTAAATTTAACAACAAAAGAGCCATTTTTACCACCTCTCCAAATAATAACAACTTTTAAAAAAATCAAAATCTTCTTTTGAGTTATGGTAAATACTAAAAAATGTATACTATATAAACTATAAACAGGGCTGGTTCTAGGCATAGCGGATTAGGCCATTGCCTAGGACGCCCTCTGCTGGAGGGGGCACCAAATTCTCCTATTTATTTAATTTTTTTTTTTTGGCTGTTGGACACACCATTCATCTTATGTAAAGAACAAAATAAGTAATAATTAAAATATCTATCTATATCTATCATCTCCACTGTTCATTTTAGTATAAATAAATATTTCTTGCAATGTAATCCAGTTATTGAGTTACAGTGTTTATGTTCTGGGCAGTAGGGGGCGCCAAAATCCTTTTTCGCTTAGGGCACCATGCAGCTCAGGGCCGGCCCTGACTATAAATGTGCGTGCATTCATTATAGTTTATGTTGCACTGAGACGTGTTTTATTGTTCTAATTTTTCAAGTTTGAATGAAAAAGAAAACTTTCCTGTTGTATAAAAGAAAAGGTCACTTTCTCGACCAGAATTTGTGGAATTATTTCAGTCCAAAGAAAAAAACTGAATTATTACTCTGAGCATAACAATCAATCACTGCATTTTAAACACATTTAGCTCATTCTGAAGACCTGATAGGATGTGTATATTTAAAACCTATTTATAAAAAACAAATATGTCTAACTGTCATTATAAAACTGAGTTCAAGTAGGCAGATCAACATACTCATTATATTAATTGCTATTGTTAAATTTAACAGAAATTCTTTGCACTCATGGCAAAAATCTGGATGTGAAATCAGCTAAATCTGATCTTTTCCTGTTTTCAGCTAAACTATAAATATCACTCAGGTTTGTTTCATTCTTGGTCAGAGTTAGGGACGTCCCGATCAGGTTTTTTTACCCTCAAGTCCAAGTCTGAGTTATTTAATTTTTTAGTAACAACCGATACCGAGTCCTGATCCGATACTTCTATAACACATTAAAAAAGAAAGATCAAAAAACAAGATCAAATAAACAGATCCAGGATGTGCTTTATTTTTTGAATTCACCCTATTTTAACAACTCTGTTAACAAACAGAACACTTCTGTGAGGTAACTTGAACAGTCAAGTAATAACATAAATTCTTCACTTTTGGACTTTAAATATCTGAGTCCTGATCGGGATTCTCGTTTCCATCAAGTCTAAAACCACGTGATCGGCCTGATTTACGATCACGTGACAGGATCTGGACATAGTCAGAGTTACAATGAATCACCTCAGAGGAACAGAACAACCACAGGTACTGACCCCCACCCAATCAACTGGTACACAACTCCTCAACTCCTCAAGCTCTGATTCCAGAAATTCCACATGTCAGCCCCTGTAAATGGTACTGAATATTTTGGCTTCACTTTAGAACAACAGAATTATACAAACACTTAGCTTTGTTCGTCTTTCTAAAAGTCAATCAGGGAACAAAACAATCATCTTATTTGAGCTCAACCACCTTGTCTGGTTTAAATAAACACAATATTTGGAAGCACATTCACATTTCATCCTGAAATGAGAAGATTTAATAGCTTTTCTCTCAGTCCTGAGGATGATCATGAGGATCACTGCTGCAGAAATCGTCAGAGCAACGCAACATTTGAAATTACAGATCACTTCAGGCAAAAGTTGTGACACATTATTTGTGTAATTTCATCAGATAAAGAGAGCTCAAACATAAAGCTATGAACCTAGTAATTAATTTTGATGCCTGGTTTTCACAACGCTGAATAAATTAGGGTAATTAGCAAAAGATGAGATAAGTATGATTTCTAAAACGGTTTCTCTGAGTTTCTTTTCAAAGAAAATGAGACTGCCAGAGTAATCTTCATATAAATATAGAATTTTCCAACTTTTTTCATCCTGGAATGAAATATAGCTTGTAAGTACGACCCAGTTTCTTAATGTGATGTATTTTGCATGGCTTTTTATCTGGCAGTGATGTATGCCTGACTTCCTATATCAATTTAAAGCCTGTTTTAGTGCACTGTATTCCAAAATTGTATTACTTGTTTCAAACGGCAATAGTTTTGGTTTGTTTGAAGTTTTCATAAATGAAGACACCTTTTCTCATTACCTTTAAGGAAATTTGTAAGAAGTAAATAGAAGATTAAACTTGAGAAAAGACCCTCCACTTAGACAAAAAGTCATGAAAGTAGTGTAGAGAAACACAGGGACCATTTTTTCTCACAAACATGATGAAAATGTCTCAGTCTTGACTGTAATAACATCTCAGATGTGATAAATGCTAAAGCACATGAGCTTCCCTTCCAAATCAACCTGAAATGAACATCAAGCCTGAGACAACACCATCAGGGGTTTTAAAAACACGCAGAAAAACAGAAACTTTATAATTCATGCTAACAGATCCAACTGAAGTCCACGGCCTCCTGTAAACCACAGACTTATTTATTGCTGTGTGGTAACGAAATCATCTCTTGTCTCCTTTCAGGTGTTGAAAAGCCTCAGACTGATACAGAAACACAGTCTGGAGCGTGCGGTTGCTGCTGCTGCTGCTGGAACACTAAAAGGATTACTTACACAAAACCTATAATCTATCTGGCAACCAGAAGTGTAGTTATAAGTGTGTGTGCGACTGACCGCTCACGTGCTAGTTCATGTGGTGGCCAGCACCAGCAGTGAAATCAGTGAAATCACACTGTCTGCATCTCCTTCTACTGTAATTTTCCTTAAATAGCCGTGATGTCATGTAAGAGCGGTAGCGCGCTGCTGGCGGCTGTGGGCTGCAGCATCCAGGGCATGTTTGTACAGTAATACTAAGCGGCCATGTCTGCTGGTGCAAGGCCAGGCATGAGGCCATCGCCTGCTGATGATAATAAAAGGGAAATGGATGTGGTGGGTAAAATTAGACACTTCTAGGGGAGAACATACAGCCTGGGTTTCTGACTGATGCTCGCTTCCCATCTCATATCTGCTTTTTCTCCTTAAACTTGTGTTGTCTTTAAACTACTAATTAGTGTTTCTGCATTTTTTTCCTCTCTTTCTTTTTTTTCTTCATCCACCTCCTCAAATCACAACAGGGTCTGTTGTAAAGCCTACTGTGGAAACCAGTGTGGCAAAAGGACAAGCCAGTGGTCTGGTGAAAGGTATAACCACGTGTTCCTCACATGTTTTACACATACACCTCATCCAGTCCAGATCCAGACGCAATGAAACTGCCACCACACCAGAGAAGAAGAGCTGTGCTTCTGTTCCCGTGTGGTTTATTAAAGCGTTAGCTCAGGTGTTCTGTCCTGAGGTAAACCACATTAATGCTTGGAAGGTAATGTCACCAAAGATTTACACCAGTCATTCTACATAATAAAACACTAGTGCAAATTAGCAATATGTAAGTAACAGCAGCTGTGACGTTTTACCCTCCTGTACAATCAAATGGTCACAAACTCATTGAGTTTAGTGTTGATTGCAGAGGCTCAGAGTGAGAGACTGTGAAAAGGATGGAGGGGAACTAGCAACCTTTTGAAACTTTGTGCAGACTTTGTGTTCTTTGAAGCTTTTAGGTACGTTTGAATTTGATGAGACCTCTGAAATGTATTCATTCAAGGCTAAAAATAACATGTTTTGAATTTTTATCCAGCAATAAGTATTTGTTATAGGAAAAAGTCAAAAAGACTCCAAAAAAGCAGTTCCTAAAACAGCTAAAGGATTTTAATTTCCATAGGAACATCAACTAAATCAGGAAAACATCCAGCATTACGCTGGTCTCAGGGAGTCAAACAGATTTTCATCAACATTTTTAAAGAAGTCATCCACCAATAAGAGCTGGGACTGATCCAACCAAGACTCCGCCCTTAAACATTGAAAACATCGCTGCACGATTACAAGGAGGGGGAGCATCTCGGTCAACAAGAGTAATTAAAGCTTAAAGCTATAGTGCGTAACTTCTGTCGTCCGTTATTACAACAATGAAGCTGGCGCTTCCCACCTGTCCCCCCCCACCCCCACCCCCCTTCCCCCAACCGCTATCCCTCTACCGCTGTGATTCGCGATTCCACAACATTTTTATTCCGTTTGAATAAGGACAGCTGTTGAAAAAAGATGGACTCTTCGGAAGAGGTAATTATTGTATTTTTTATTTATTTTCCGCAGAAATGCAAATAGCTTATTACAAACGGGAGACAAGGTTCCTGCTAATTTGTAACTGACAGGTTAGTGAATGATCTCCGCTACGAGACTCTCCGCTCGTCCTCCCCCTCCCTTCTTGTTGTGATGTAAAAAACGGAATTTCCTGCGCGCCAGCGCGGGAATGTCGCCGGTCGACACTCAAAGTAAAAATGATATATATTGAAAAATACCGTGAGATGTTCGAGGAGCCGATCGGCTTAATCTGTATTGTGTCATCTCCTCTAATAGTGGCTTGGCTGAAACGGACATTCACGGACATGTAAAGGTTACACACTATAGCTTTAACAACAAAAACAATGCAATGAAAAAAAACCTTAAATAGATCCTTTACAAAAAGAAGTTTTAATATGTAGTGGGCGGGGTCTTAATAACAGAGAAATTTGTTTGTATCATTTATTCTGGGTTGTTGCTCATGTTGGATGAAGGAAATGAGCTCATTGATACGTCAGTTATCAGGAAGTAAGACTGTTCACTTGCCAACACACCAAAAAAAAAATGCACTAACGATGAAGAAAAGTCTGTCCAGACCTTAGTAATGGCGAGGGCACATGCTTGTCCCCAAATTTCTATCAGCTGCTGTTGTCCGAACCTGTAGTCTCTCAGTAGTTCCGTCTCAATGGCCGCAGCGTCCCCTTTGCTGAGAGGCACAGAAAACAAGAAGTATTGTTAATTATCATCTCCATCAAGAGGAAAAAAAGCTTTTATGTGTCAAGAATCAGACAGTCACTGTGCTGAAAGGCAGATGTGAGACCAAAAATATAGAAATCATCTTCACAGAATGAACCCTAAAAATGTTTGAGGTTTAAGCTTGAGTCAAATGAAGAGATTTAGTTTTACTATATTTCAAAATTATTTTAGTTTCTGCATTTTATTGCACTCACTTCAGTAAAACAAATAAATAAATAAAATCAGCTTTTTTGAACAAGATGCGCAGTTCAAAACTGTCTTCATCAAACAAACACATGCTCAAGTAGGTTTTAAAGAGTTAATTAGTTCTAAACTTTCTGTATGACAAATACAAGTGAGGTGACAACAGCTACAGTGTGACCTGAAGTTCAGAGCATCTACAGCAAAGCAACAAGTTTTCAATTTAAGATTCTTTAAAATGCCGTCAATCCCTATTACTCTACAGACACCTGGTGGTTCTCCTCAGTACTGCAACTTAGAACAAACAACATCCCCGGTGAAGCAGGCAGGTAGTTATTTGTCCTCCTGTTATTCATTTCAAATGAAATGATATTTAAATGAAAACTCTGCAACAGAAGCAACTGCATGAATTCACCCTCTGTTGCAGATTTTTACCAGGACGTTAAGGAAGATCAAGAACGTGAGTGTGAGCTGATGGATGTGCGGTTTGAGTGCATGTGTTTCATAATGTTACATCATATTTCAACAAAGTGGGAACACACAAGGAACTTTCATCACTATTTATAGCCCATTAGACACCCACAGAACACGAATTCCCCACAAACAAATGATTCTCATTACAAGATATTTAAATATGCAACAAGACAGAGAAAATCTCAACAAAGCAAATGAAGAGCTGTTTTTTTTTTTTTCATTTTAAATGTAGCAAAATTCAAGCGCAAACGCTCCATCGTTTTAGTTTGTAATAATACTGGATCCTTTTCAGGCCTTTATGCAGCAGCAGTGTTATGGTGCTGTGTCACAATTGTTATTCAGCTCCATCCACTTTCCAGGAAGAAAATGAAGCAGATCATTGTTTAGTTTGTTCTGAATAAAAACGGTGAAGGACTGAATCTGCATGTATGGTTTATTTTTGGCCCCTCGCAGCTCTGACTGTGTTTTTATGTGCGTGTGTAAATGTATTTATAAAGACAATGTTTGAGTCTATTCTGTGCCTTTTGTCTCTGTTTCTCCATGGTGACAGTGTTGCAAATCCTAAACCTGCTTGTGCTCCTTAAGACACAACAGTGTGTGTATGTGTGTGGGTGGGCTTCTGTGTTTGTGTGCCAGCATGCAAGTGTGTCCAAGTGGGGCTTCTGGCATTTACCTGTGCCAGTGGAGCAGCAGCAGCTGGCACCCACGGCTCACCTCAGGGATGTTTCCTGAGCCGCTGTGACAAGCTGATCTTTGGAAAGTTCACCTCAGTCCACAGGGTTTACTCTGTTTTGCTTTACTCAACATCATCCTGTCCTGCAAGTCAAAGTCCTAATGGTTCTAGGAGAACACGGGTCATTTTATCTGTTAATGTCCTTTAAAACAGAAAGCTGTAAAACAATATTTAGTTTTTGATGAGTGGGGAAATCTTGGTTAAAGACCGGTGTGCCAGTGTACTAACCGCGGCCGCTGAGGCAAACAGCATTGATCTTATAGGTTATTGGCAGAACAAAGTGTTGTGGGTGTTCGGCTGCACAGCTGCCAGTTTTAGTAAGATCTGCTGTGGGGGAGCAGCACGTCATGTTCATGACAGACAAAAGACAGATGGCTGCTTCCGACAATACACGACGTGTCTCTTCAATTAGCAGCGCTGATGATGCTCATTATACTTGCAAGTTATTTATTTTCATTAGCAGAAAAGATTTTTAAAACTATGCTGCAGAATGTCAAATTACTTCTAAATAAAAGTAGCTAAACAAGTATGAATTGTATCTGGGTCATTCGTGTGTAAAAGTTAAAACATTCTTTGAGAATCGCGCTGAGAAATGATGGCGTTTTGGTCAAATCATGAAAAATAACGAGCTGGATCTCACACACAATTGCAGAATCTTGTGATCTGTTAGCGTCCGTGTTGTGAATGACTCTCAGCTACTATCAGATCAAATTATGGCTCATTATCTGTAAAAATGACAGAATTCTTGACATTTTTCTGTTTGCTATAAGTTTGATGAGCCAACTTGAATCAGATTCCCTCCAAAGGTTCATCAGTTGTAAACACACATCACATGAAGACCATCTGAGAGTGACGTTAAGGTCCATCCTGTACGTCACGAGACGTTTTGCACACAGACAAACACGTTTGACTCTAAAAGTTAATGTTAGTTACAAGCAAAGATCTTGTTCAGTAGTTACTACACCTCATTTAGATCCTTTTTAAAGCTGGAATTGAACCAGCAACAGTTTGCAGTTGGAAAATCCTTCTGCTGAACTACAGCCACCCAAATTGTAATTAGCAGTGGCAGCCATCTTGAATCTGGTTGACTCCAAAAGATAATCAGTTGTAAATATGCATTAAATTAAATCTTCCTTAAAGTTGAGCTAAAATCTGCCCAGTGGTTGCAGATGTTTTCCAAATAGACACACATAAACATTATTTATGCCTTTTGCTTTTCAGTGGACGATTAATAAACAACTTCTGGGTTTTAGCTGTTGTTGCACCTGAAGCTAGTGTCATGCCTCAGCCAGTGGCGTCTCCCAGGAGGAACGGTTAATTTCCCCGTGCTGTGTGTGATGTGCTCCTGATACCTTCAGCAGCACTCAGCTATGAAAGCAACCTGCTTAATAAGTCTGTTTACCTTCCACTTGAGATAACATAAAGTGAAACTTTAATTACCCCCTTTGGGGAATTTAGGAAAGTGTAACAGTAAAAGACAAGACAAATACAGTAAAAACAAATGAATAAACTGAAAGTCAGAATGTCATAAAACATTTAACATATGAGTTAAAACTATAGTAATCCAGTAAAGAAAAGAAAATATCCAAAAGTTTGAAATGTTGATTCTTACAGATGAACTGACACAATAGAAGCAACTAAACGCAGCTTTCATGCAACAGATGCTAAATTTATCCCGTAACATCAGCCAATAAGCTGCACAAAAGCAATATATGTTTCTGTACACAGCCTCCGCCTGTGAAGCATCCTCGTCTGATGAGAGAATCCACTCCTGAACGTTGGGGGGGGGTGCTGGTTCTGTATTTTTCTAGGCCTGGAAGACTGAAATAACCTCATTTCACCACCTCCATTCTCCGTCTGACTGATTTTCCATTTTTCCTGTGAGAATGAAATTATCAACCGCCACACATTTTTCTCTCTCCCCTGGCAGAACTCTAAGCTGTTAATCATACAGACAGTTTGTTTGTAATGTGAAATTCCTAAAAATGAAATATTATGCATTAAGACTGTGAGCATTATGTTTTATTAGGCAAAAAAAAAAAAAGAACAAGTAATATCACACAAATGAATTCTGTGATAAAATGGGAGCGGATAACAGAACATGTCATAGATAAACTGTGTATCTGTTTCTATTAAAGATCTAATAGTGCTTGTAGATTTACATGTGTCTTTTTAAAAGAGGGTATTGCTTTTTCTGCAAGCTAAAGCATGAACATGTTCTGTATTTGTTGCCTGCAGTCCAGCCTGTCACCCAATAAAAACATCACAGAAGAAACGAGGAGGTATGGAACGGTTGAGCAGCTGAAATCCAACAGAAAAACAGAGTGAGCAAAACCTCTCCGGCAGTTCTCTTTTACTTAGTGTTTTAAAAAGGAGGGATGATGCGACACAGTGGTAAACACTGTCAAAGACCACAATATACTAGTACTACAGCTGTCTATGCCACAGGTCCAAATCAATCCTCACTGACAGTAAAACTTACTGATTTCCTGTGTTATGGATTATTAGAGGTTTTGACAGGTTGCTATAGCTCACAAATCACCTTAAACAACAACCTTATAGCTTATTAATTCAAGTTATTAAAATCTACCTAGCTGGTAACAAGTACCAAGACCTGAACGGAGCTGCCAGGAATGGGCGTGGTCAAACCAAGGAATCCCCCTGACCTGCTGGGGATGGCCTTGTTCTGACTGAAACCAGGTTGTGATGTCTGGTATAAGGTAGTTAGAACTAGTTGTATCTGTTTAACTTATCCTGTTTAAACAAACACCAAGGTTAATAACTGGGTAAAACTCATAGGAGTTCAAACCTGTGGCAGCTGGAGCAACCAGCTGGTACACGTGTACCAACCTGTTTTAATCATGTTGTTGGCACCAAATATCATTCTTTAGTTTTTGCTTCAGTGGAGATGAACGGATTTCCAAGTTTATTGTTTTCATCGAAGTTATGGTTCTTTTAAAAGTACTGTTAGAACACTGAACTGCTCAGTGGTGCAGTTGGTGACACTGGTGCTTCTCAAGAAGGTCTTGGGTTTAAAACCAGGCTGGGACCTTCTAGCATGGAGTTTATATGTTCTTTTTGTGTATGTGGGGGTTTTATCCAGGAATTCAGGTTTCTTTCTACAGACTTAAAACTTGTCCTTGGGTGTGAGTATGTGGATAGTTTGTCTCTGTGGCTGTGGCTCTGGACCTGGACCTGGACTGGACCTGGACCTGGACTGGACCTGGACCTGGACCTGGACCTGGACCTGGAACTGGACCTGGACCTGGACCTGGACCTGGACCTGGACCTGGACCTGACCTGGACTGGAACTGGAACTGGAACTGGAACTGGACCTGGACCTGGAACTGGAACTGGAACTGGAACTGGGACTGGACTGGACCTGGACTGGACTGGACTGGACTGGACTGGACTGGACTGGACCTGGACCTGGACTGGACCTGGACCTGGACCTGGACCTGGAACTGGACCTGGACCTGGACCTGGACCTGGACCTGGACCTGGACCTGACCTGGACTGGACCTGGACCTGGACTGGACCTGGACCTGGACCTGGAACTGGAACTGGACTGGACTGGACCTGGACCTGGACCTGGAACTGGAACTGGAACTGGAACTGGAACTGGGACTGGACCTGGACTGGACTGGACTGGACTGGACTGGACTGGACTGGACCTGGACCTGGACCTGGACCTGGACCTGGACTGGACCTGGACCTGGACTGGACCTGGACCTGGACCTGGACCTGGACCTGGACCTGGACCTGGACTGGAACTGGAACTGGAACTGGAACTGGACCTGGACCTGGAACTGGAACTGGAACTGGAACTGGGACTGGACTGGACTGGACTGGACTGGACTGGACTGGACTGGACTGGACCTGGACCTGGACTGGACTGGACCTGGAACTGGAACTGGAACTGGGACTGGACCTGGACTGGACTGGACTGGACTGGACCTGTCCAGGGTGTAACTCCACCTTTTGCCCAGGGACTGCAGGAAACCCTGAGCAGGAACAAGCAACTATAAAGAATGGATAGAGATTATAATACCTCCTAAATATTATGTTGTAATTTCTCAGATATTTGAAAAATGATTACAAAAATAAATCTACAGCAGAGAATTCTTCCTTTTTACTATCACATTGTAGAGTTTTTCCCTTTTGCCTTGAAAGTTAAAAGTTGTGGTTCTTTTGGACTGAGGGAAGTAAAACTTTCACATCGAGTCTCGCTCCTCAGCACACTTGATAAAAAAGTGACTTCACGGCTTTGCTGCTTCCAAATTTACTGCTGTGTAATTAACAGAATAGCACCAACATGGAGGAAAGCTGTGAGTATGGAGAGAACAGATCTGGTCTTTTAAAGGGCAGGTAATAATTAGTCAGAGTTGAGACAGGACAAGACAAATAAAAAACATACAGTTCATTCGTTTTCTCTTCTCTTTCTAATTATCTGTCCTCCTCCTGTCCAGTCTAATGTCCAACATGATGCATCAGGCCTTTCAAACATGAAATACAAAATAAAAGACCATGTAAGTGAAAAGATGCATCTCTTTTATGTTCACATCTACTAGTCTGGGAACACTCTTAGTAGTATAATATATTATACATGTAGATGTATTCTGTTACTGCCTATAAAAATGAATAAAATACAGATAATTCAGCCTGAACAGAGTTTATAAAAAGCTTTTTTTAATCAACGTGGGAAGTTTTTGTTGCATTTATGAAGCTTGTGCTTCATTTACTCATGTTACATGCAACAAAACATGTTACCATCAAAATGAATATTTCCATTGGTATTTATGTTATCTACAGACTATCATGTTAATTTGACAGAAATGAGGACTAAATTTATCTGGTTGAAATTCGTAAATATTTTGTTATATAAGAATGATCTGTTTTGCAAGCTTCTTAGAATAAAGCTGGAGAAACTGGGACCTACAATGGAATATGTTACTAACCTTTTCAATGAAATCTATTAATACTGGCAAAAAATGATTCAGTGTTTCACATAAGACCAAATTTCAGCTGACATAAAAAATCCTGATCCAAATTTTTTTCTATGAATTACAAAGCACATGAGAGGAGAGCTAGATTGTGTGGGTTGTTGATTATCATTATTATATTTATATTTGTCAGTTGTATTGATTCTTTACCTTGTGAACAGTGTAAAAACAAGAAAAGAAAACTGTTGTACTGTATGTGCTCTGAGATCATTTTTTTCTCTAAAGTTCATTTATTCCATCTCTTTTCAGACCTTAAAGCAGTACTGAATAACTTCTCTTTAGCCGTGTCTCAGACAGCCGTTGCTCGAACCGGTGTTCTGCAGAAATATGCTACTTGTTGAGATGTGCTACACACATGTCCCGTTCTGCAGTCTTGACTTCAATAAACAGATTTATTGTTTATTTTTGTTTCTATATTTTTCCATAAATACAGTTTATCTATCAAATAAATTCTCCCAGGACAGGAACACTAAATATGATGTTATTTTTACTTTCTTTGCATTGTCAGAGCGACAGGCGAATGTTTGGACACACCCAGAGGAGAAGGACCCAACAATGGCTGATAAGGACCCAGCTGGGTTTTCTATAGAAAATATCAGGGAAGGATCATTAAAAATACGGTTAAATAATTAACAGGGCACACTCGTCATAAACAAGAATACTGTATAAACTTCTAATGACATCTCATTATGAAATAAGGTGTCATTTCGTACAATGGCAGCATTTTTTTTTCAGGGCAGCATAAATCACCAGAACACCACTTCCGGCTGAGACCCGAAATACAGAGATTATTTAGTCTATTGTAAAGCCATTGGAGGGTCGAGAGTGTCTGATATGAAGCTGAACGTGTTTTTTGGTGACTATCCATTTAGACAAGTTTTAAAATTGTAGCTTAATGTTTTAAAAGTTACTCAGTACTGCTTTAATACACCTTCCCTTCGCTGCTCTTTGATCTCCAACTTTGTCCTTGTGACTCTATCAGCCGTCCCGGTTTACCCTCTTCTAGTTTCTTTCTCTGGACCACTCCTCCCCATCTCTCAGGTCCCTGGTCTCCCTACTTCAGTCTCTTTTGTCCCCTGCTGCTCTGATGAAAGTTTGCACATTATTGAGCCAGACTGAGAGCAGATGGAAACAGAAAAACAGTGAAAGCACATGAGAGATGACTCAACATCGTTACTTTAATCCCTTTGCATTGCACATACAACTACTTATATAAGTAGAGAGGAAAAGCCTCATTTTATCATTTCCCTGAAGATGATCTAATTATAAATGTTCTGTCCTGTTTCAGATCAAAGGACGTGAAATGTTACTTTAGCTTCTTGTGTCCATGCAGTGCATGTCCATGCAGTACCTTTATATGATGTTTCCGATCAAATTGTGAGTGTGCATGTGTGCATGTGTGTATCTTTGCATCAAATGTAACATGTGTCATATCAGGACCCCTTTCATCATCACTCGCACCTCCTGGAGTGTGAATCCAGGAAATCCTGCAGCATCCAACCAGGAGATGATGTAAAGAGAGGGGGGGAAATAAATCACAAGGGGATGGGGGTGGGGGGTTCTGATTCAAAGTGCTGACACTTTGGCAGCAGACAACTGGGACAACTGGTTAGATGTTCAATGTTTTGGTGTGTTTTTGTGTAAATGATTAATATCTTCCTCATTGCAGCTACTCAGTTTGGAGAAATGGAGTCCGACAGGACGGATGAGCTAACTGTAGTTAGAAGACAGTTAAGATGGAGTTAAACGCTGCAGTTTTCAAACAACTCCATTCTCCAAACTTTCCTTGTATTTCACATGTATATTGTTTTGTGAACCTTTACGCTGCTGTCAGTTTAACACAGAAACACACTCGAAAATAGCAAAAATATTCCTTGAGCATGAATCATGATGCACGTTGTGTTCGAGCTCACCTTGCTGGAAGTGAGCTCATACAACGCATGTTTGCCTCAACATGTTTGGATGGGGTAGAGGATCAGGTGCCAGAGCAGTGCTGATGTCTCATAAACAGCCTCAGCTGGCAGACAGGAACTGACCCCACACCTCCATATGGTTCCGTTCTAACTGCCCAGCAGGAGCCCCGTCACGCTGCTCAATTCTTATCAAATCAGGATGGGGGTGATTCAGTTAGGTCCAAGTCTCCTAGAGCAATCATTTCAGACTGGCCTGCATGTAAGAAAAGAGACGCTACTGTCTCTAGTAGCATCATTCTGTTAAATCAGACTTAATCAATTTAGCTGTCTGCTCATGTTCCTCATATCCGCCATGAGGAGGCAGGCGTTCTATTGATAATCCCTATCAGTGGCTCATTTATTTGATCTCATAACTCATTTCATCCTCCTACCACCATGTTCCTGTATAACAGGTAAACATGCATCAGATTTACTTCAATGTAGCAGGTGTGTTAAACTCTGTTTCCTGTTTTTTGAGTGAGTGTTCAGCTGAAAGCATCCAGCTGTGAGTCAGATATCTATCCTGCATTTTTAAAACGTGACCTCTAATAAATAAGAGATTTTATCTAGATGGATAAAACGCCTCATACACACACAGAGAGGCTGATCAGACGCAACAAATTACAACTTCACATTAAGACCAAACTGCATCACAGCAGCTTGCCTGCATTCGGTTTCCCTCAGCGGTCTTTAATCCACTATCTTGAAATTTACAACATTTTGCTTCAAGTTCAGCCTCTTCAGATTGAGGCTGGAGGCCACCAACAACATAAACTACACGTGGTGTCACATTCCATTTGTTTCCACCGAGGAAAGGAATTTTGTCCCGGAGGTAGTGGAAGCAGAGCCGAATTGTTAACACAATACATGAGACCACTGAGTGGGGTACAACAGATTGATGACCTATCCATGTTACTAAGTGACCTGAAGTTTAATAATAAAGTATCAGTGGTCCTGAAAGCCTCACCGGTTTTTATATACAACCATTATTGAAATCAAATCAACATGTAACTTAATGTGTTCACACACACACAACATATCAGTCAACATCTAAGACTTCTCTTCTGGTGTTGCAGGTTATACAAGAAAATGCAAATCCCTGATACCATAGCAACAACGCTGCTATACATATACCAAACACTCACTACTATTAGTAAAAATGTATTGCATGCCCCTTTGAAAACATGCCATTTTAAATATTTAATTAGTCTCAAACGCTTTGAACACGTATGTGCAGATGATGCATCTGCACACAAAACTTAAAAAAAAAACGGTCTTTATCAGAGATCATTTCCATCTCAGAATTATAAAGAGCTGCTTTTGTGTGAAAAGAAAAACATGATGCAGTGCTGTAATATAAAAAAAGGATATCTTTTTTCCTCCCTGACGAACTCACACGACTTCCTGCAGAAGCTAAAAGTATCAATAAGCAAATAAATCGACTAGCCTAAGCTGAAATTTGGATAAAGGAAGTGTTGTGTCAGTTGGTAACATAATTAAAGGTCATAATGGCTGATATTTATGAAGAAAAGCAGGATCCCGTTGTTGAATAATAAAATTGCACTACAAATCTTTCTAATGTCGATCAATTAAGATGTGTTTTCTCTCCATTTTTTGCCCAGTTTTTTTATTCAATTTGGTTTATTATGTTCAGTTTCTACAAACAAAAAGAAACCAGAGAAAAAAGGCTTTTAGTTTGGAATTAATTCATTCAGTCATGGTTGAATCTATTCACTGTATCAGTGTATTGAGCCTCTGCTTTTTATTAACAGTCATTTGAAATTTCAGCTTCTGCTATAGTATCATACAAATTCAATACTATTTTACATAGAACATCAATCATGTCTGGATTTGTTCAACATTATTAAAGAATATTTTAAAATATGACAATATTCAGCAGCATTTTAGAGCTTTTCGGTTTGGAAATTTATTTTCTGTCTCACAGAAAAACTGTTTTTCATCTCCTTCTTCACACCTTATGACCAGTGAAGATTTTCCTTAATTCCTGAATTTATTGAAAGAGGAACCTGCTTTATTAACCTGTTCCAGAATCACTGAGTCGGCTCATTGTGGTGAGAAATCCAAATTTAGTTTTCTTGCCTTCACTTTAGAAGGAACTCATCCTGCACAAGAGAAGCTTTGGAGGATAAACTGTGCAGTGTATTAGGCAAAAAAAAATCCACAAACTGGCAAATGAAAACAGCTGCAATGAGAAGGATTTTGGGGTATTAGAATGACAAAGCAAACTGAGTCTTGTAATGAAAAAAGATCAGTGATAAAAGAAGGACTACAGAACTCTAAGCACTGATTGCAACAGAACAAACAAGTAAGAATAGATGGGGAGGAAGAGGCTGTGTTTAGAAATGACAGAAGAGATAACAGAGGCACAGAATAATTAGAGTAGTCGCTTGAGGTGGCACAGAGATGGAAAGAAACAAGTCAGACTAATAAAGCCCTGCCATGAAGAGGACGGTCTAACTGCAGCCTTCTCTGCTGTATGTGTGGCTAAATAAACACTTTTCTCTCAGGCTGCAAATTGAAAGTCTGGACATTGATGGGACCAGTGACACCAGCTGAAAAGAAATAATATAATGTTTGCTGTATTTCAAGTCAGTCCATAATCCCATCAGGCCTCTGTATGCAGGGTTTAACACTTATTTGGCTGCAAATGTCACGGTTGGTTATAGATACAGGATGCAGTAACACTGTGTGTGTGTCAGGGAGGGCGTGCATCAGTGAGGGGGGGTCATATGAGGAACAACAAAAGGATAGAAGAAGAAAGAAGGTGGTGCATGCATGCAAATTAAGAATGCATGTGCTCAGAGCAAATCTAGCTGCTGATTGCAAAAATATATAATATGTGCATAATCCTGCTGTGTGGCTAAAATCGAGCTATTTGCAGGTAATGTTCAACATTCTGCTGATCAGGCAGGAGCGCTGCTAGGCGTCCAACCCAATGTAGGAGATTTTATTATCACTTTCCCCCTGAGATGGAATGACCTGCTTGCAATTTCTTTAGTTTTACAAACATTTTTATGCACTCTGTTTTCTGTTAGTTGCTCTGCTCATGGAATTCAAGATAAATCACTTAACAACCAGAGATGTTTCTTCCTTGCAGGAATCATGCTGATTTTTTTCTTTGAATTAATTACACAGTTTTTTTTAAGTATTTTATAGTGAACATCAAAAGAATATAACAATGGAGATGATAAAAACATTTTCTTTACCTGATCAGTTAATAATAATCCCTGTCATTCATCCTCACAGCCAAGACGGTGACTAATTTGTTCTAAGATTAAGTTTTTGGGTGTTCTAAATACAGCTGGTAAAGTACCACATGTCAGCGTGAGTGTACTTCTGTGTTATAAAATAGCAAACTGTGCTGCATGAGCTAATGAGCAGCTCAAAAATAGCATAGTGTGCTGCATTTGATTGCACATGTCTGATGCTACAAAGTGAATAAAACACTTTTTGCGGATTTCACATGAAACACATCCTGTGAAGATTCTCAATATTCAGTGACTGTCAGAGGGAACATTTTCCTTCACTTGTAGTTTAAAGAAAAATCTCCCCAGAGCGTAAAAGTCCTCAGGGAGGTTCTCCGAAGGTTTCAAAAGTCAGGCAGCAAACACACAGTTAGTTAAGCTGTTTTAAATTTTGACTTGGAAAGTCTGTTTGATAAATCTGAAACGAATCACATGAGTAGCGTCTCACTCACAGTTCAAGTACAATTTGAACATGAGAATCAGCAGCAAGGAGGAGATGATTTAAGGGTGCACCGGCTGAGAGGCACTGACTCCTTTCAAGAGTCCTTTTTTCACAGCCTTTTCTTTTCTCGAACTAAATCTGATGTTTGATGTCAAGGGTTTATATAAAGTGTTATCATAGACTACAAAAGTAAAACTATATGGGAGCTAAAAGGGCTGTAATCTGCAGGATCCCTGTTCACTCCAAGGTGTAGCCGTGTCCCAAAACACATTGAGAGCAATGGACAAACCTGCAAGTCATTATTCGGTAGAAACTAGAGAATCAAGAGGGAGAAACTTTGCAAACTTCACACAAAAAACTCAAACTCAGAGTCAAACTGATGACTTTCATCCTCTGAAACAACAGTGTTACAATATGTGTAGTTAGACTGTTCTTCAGAAGACTAATAAAGACTAAGCATCAGCGCAGAGGGGGAGAAATAAGTTTTAGTGTTCATGGATGCAGTGTGGGTGATAGAGCAGATTGAAGTCGGCAGCTAATTTCCATCTACTGTTTTGTATGTTTGTTTTTTGTTTGCTTGTTTTTCTTTAAAGACGTGTCCTCATTGCAGGCTTAGATGGCTCTGCAGGAACACCGTGGTCCTCAGCGCAGCTGTTTTGGAAGTAAAAAAAATAATCTCCCTCCTGCTTGTGCATTTTATGGTTCTGTTTTGTAGCTCTGCCAATAGAAACGCAAGAAGAGAGAATCCTCGGGCATGGTGAGGACATAAAAGAAGGGATGATGCTGCTTCTGTTGAAAACTCTCCAAGGCTTTCTTTGAACTCCCCCCCACATAAATTCATCGCTATCTTCCTACCTAATCACGCTGTGTGAACGTGCGTTCGCCATATGTGTAAGAGTGTGTGATCCCGTCCTCTCACTCTTGAGTCAGCCACTATCACGGCGCAAAATCATTGAAATAGTTGCATGAGGAATAAGCAGTTAAATCAGCTGCAGGTGAGATACAGAGCACTTAAACAGCAGAAAACATAATGAGAAAGACCCAAACCTGCTCCGCCATCGTCTCTCAGCATCTTCTACCCGTTTGACCAGAATCCTTCACACACACACACACACACACACACACACACACACATACAATGTGCAGGCTGTTTATAATTGATGAGCACAGCAGCAGGGAGAACGATGAGAGGGACCAGAGAGCCATCATATTTAAACTGGCATTCGGCCGACCTTTCGCAGCTTCATCGGGATGTCTGTGTTATTGCACGTGAGCGTGCACGTGGGCGTGCATGTGGTTGTTTACAATGCACTGGCGGCAGGTGGCACAGAGAAATGTTTGAGCAACGTGCAGACAAAGAGCTGATTAAAAACTGCAACAGTGACGATGAGGGAGTGAAACGACAGCTAGACTACGGGACTCCAGCGAGTTGCACTTAATGAGGGCAGGCGTTGCTGTTACCATGGATGAACCAGCACCGACTGCTTGATCAAGGAGATGAGACTGATGGCAGTCACTTGTGCAAGAGTGGAACCCTTTTAGTCAAGTGGATTTCCACATGAGCAACAAAAGGTCTTGTTTGGGACAAAGAAAACACAATTTAATGGTTATTGAATTTCAGGTGATGCTCTAACTCAGGCTGGACTTTATCCATTACTGACTGCTCAGTCTGTGTGTTAAAGGTTTGTGTTCAGCTGTAACCTCAGGCAACCTGTGACTTTTCCACCAGTTGTAGGATTTATGCACATATAATATTTTTCCCTACTGCAGGAATAAAATGTCACACAAAGTGCAGCCTGGTAGGGTGTTGGTTGATTCATGCATGTGCTCTGTGCTTGTGTTACCTCGTGCATCTGTGCATACAGTCGGCCATCATGTCAAGCTGGCTTCTGTCCCTGCTGCCTACGCAAACAGATTCATCAGCTCTGCTGTATTTGGATCATTTGTTGCAGCACAGCCAGCTGACAGACATCAAGTGGAAAATTGTTATTGCCGTTAACGTGTATGCATAAGCCAAAACGTTACATTTTCACGTCAAACTGCCAATTAAACTGTCAGTGATTTGGAGCCAAAAAAAAAATAATAGATGAGACATTTTAATGTCTTAATTTGAAGGTGTGCAGTAAGACCTCATCTGCTTTCCTGTAGTCATCGCTGGTCAAAGCAGTGTCAAGTTACCAGCACCTAAATGCAACATTTTTCATATTCATGTGCATAGCCAATTAGGACACTGTTATTCAATCTCCTCAGGGTTAAATAATCTCATTATGTTGAAAGTGAGTGTAAAGGAAATTCACTTGACATAATTCAGAGGTTTAGAGCTTTGAAAATGACCTTCTTTTTCCCCCACTGGCTGCACTTAGTGCCATTTTTACTTATTAATCTGAATCGTCCTTTCAGGTCTTCAAATTTACTTCGGGTCAGTTAACCAAGACAGATCTCGCACAGTTTTGATGAGAATGTACTCTTTAGTTGTTAAAAATGGGATTAAGATCCCAATGCACATAAAAACTACTTGTGAGTGCAGATATTTCTGATATTATACACACAATTTGACTGAATAAACAAGGACATAAAATCACATGGACATTTTTTTTAAATCCTCCAAATATTGTGAGCTGGTTTGTCACAGTTTCCAACAAAACTATGCCAAACACTGTGAGAACACATGCACAGTCACATAATCTAGCAGCTGATTTAACAAACAATCGATGTTGTAGTAAACTCCTGCTACATTTATTCCCATAAATGCAACATTTCTTGATGCACAGCTTGAATAAAAGTTGCTTAAGAGAATCTCTGCAGACTGACAAATCAGTGCAGAAGTCGGTGGAAATCCGTGCATTAATGGGCTAGTGTGGTTTATGATTGTGTAGTGTGGGAGAAGGAGAGTGAAGCTTGAGGATGTAGACATAACATCATTAGGGGGAGGCAGCCACAGTACACACAGTGCAGACTGTAGAGAGTCATCGAGAGCAAGGAGACATGCTGAGAAGACAAGCACCAAGTATGATTAGAATGACTAGAATAGTTGCATCAGTGCAGAGAACCAGTCGCATAGTTACAACAAATTGGAGACTGCACAATGTCAGCATGGAGGATTGTTATTATTAATCCATCGCAAATACCTGTGGATGCATGTGAGGCTCAAATTCACCTTGGGCGTGTACTGGCACAACCTCACCAGCTGACAAGGTGCTCGGACAGATGAAAAGTGCAGCAACGAGACAGGGAGTCCGGCAACACTTGACAGCAAAAAACAGATGGTTTAATGCAAAAAAGCTGGTTTATTAGTGACCAGCGCGTTTCGGCACATAAGCCTTCGTCAGGGTCAAGTAAAAACGACACGTTTTTGCTCC
Organism: Pachypanchax playfairii; assembly: GCA_006937955.1. Taxonomy (NCBI): domain Eukaryota; kingdom Metazoa; phylum Chordata; class Actinopteri; order Cyprinodontiformes; family Aplocheilidae; genus Pachypanchax; species Pachypanchax playfairii. The sequence goes on along the minus strand of SSNP01000004.1, from coordinate 4,014,576 downwards.
CAATATACGTATACACTAGGACCAAAAGGTGGTAACATTAACCTCCGAAAGAGGGGGAGAGAGGCATTTTGGATGTTTTATCTAAAAACTATGTTTCCAACAGGTTTAAATGAAGAAATGTTGGTTAATGAGTTTTTATAAATATTTTCCTTTTCATGCGTGGTATTTATCTTATTGTTGAATTTTTCTGTATTTTTATAATGCTGTTTTGAATGCTGCTCATTTATTAAATTAGTAAATACTTTATCTTATTTTTTTATATTTTTATAACAGCCATTTTGCTACTTTAGCCAGTTTAGTATATTCAATTGGTTTCTTGGTTTATAATCAATGCTTTTTTCAATTTGTTTACAATAATGATGATTTTGCCCTTTTTGATGATGCCCTTTGATCCTATGTATTTGATAAGTTTGTGACGTATAAGGGGAAGTGATTCATTAACGCAGACTCAAATTCACAAACAACCGCATGCCTTTGGTTGCAAACTGGTTGCACCTCTAAAATCAGTTTGCTCACTAGGTGTGTCAGCATTTAAATGAAAACCTGCCTATGTTTACGTAAACTACTGCAAATACAAAAAGGTTCTGATTACCAAAGATCTGCTCTGTTTAAGACGTGCAGACATTCAGCATAAAATGTTTTCTGTTCTTTAAGAGTTAGTAGTATTTGTATCTCAGGAGAAGAAACAGGAGAAAAGGATCAATCTGCTGCTCCGCTGTCTTCTCATAAAGATGACAGCTATGACAGGAAAGTCTAATTCACCATTTCTTCAAGTGATAAGAGTCACACATGATTGCACCAACAAATAAATGATCAAAAAAGTGTATACAAATCCAACTGTAGCTAAGTAGTGTATTCAGAGTACAAAAACCCTGATAATAAAGCATTTCAGCTGATAGAATTAACAAATAGAGCCCAAAATAATCATATTGTGGGATGATTATTAGAACATGCCTCTGTATCATTATTATAATAATCATTTCAGACCTGGAGCACTCTACCACTTCTGCTCATGCTCTATTTGTGACAGTCCATTTTTAGATTTTACATTAAGGACAACTGCTTTTGGATGCAAAAAACATTCCAAATGGCTCAAAGCTGAGGAACTTCATGGATGAGCACCAGCATATAATTTGTATTATTTGCTTTGTGAATACAACAAAATAAGATGTAGAATTTAAAGCTGAAAATAACCTGAGGAAAAAAAATGACTCAAGCAACAGCCCATTCTTAGTAAATCTGTGTCTGAGTGTATACACACTGCATGCAGCCAGTACAAAGTGAGGTCTCAAATACATTTGAGACGAGCTAACAAAATCCTGAAACTACTTTACAACTGTACCAATATGACTGACTAAGATGTTAGATCCAAAATATACAACAACTTGGGTCTATTCTATCACCGTAGGCTCTTTATCATTACATGTTTATTAAAGAGGGCATTTCACACAAATTTCAGGACCTTGTGGTCATTTCTTAAGTATTAACCTGTAATATGAAACAATTTATATCTAAAAAACATCAGGAAACACTGATTAACAGACATTTCAATCTGCCTGCATTAAAATTCAGCTGGTTCCGTTAGGCTTCGGGCAGCAGCTCATTAATATTCATTATTCGAATTTTCTGGACTCACATTGGCTAACAAACTAGCCTATGAGAGCAAGTACACTGTTTCCTGCCCTGCTGCGCATGGCAACAGACACGTAGTCTCTTCCGGTTCGTTACGTCTTATGCTACAGCTTTTAGCCAGCAGCATGCTAGGCTGATGAATACTAACGAACAAAGGAGTTGTGACGAAACAAATACAGGCCGTTCGAACTCGGGAGAACTCAGGTTTTATCACCACCTGCGTAGTTTGAGAGATTAAAACTGAAAGAGAAGTTGTTGACCTGTTTTCACACCCACTATGAAGGTAAGAACACCTGTGGAGCTAAAATATTCAAAAGAAACCTCAGAAAAACTGTATTTAATGAGAGGGCCTCTTTAAAGAAAATGATAGTGAAACTGTAAAAATCAGATTTTTGTTTGTCAGAGCACAAAAAATACACCCAAATCCAAGTGAGCTCATAAAACCTAGAAGAAACAATAAAACCTAAATGAAAAGCAAATGCTTGTCTACGTTATTGCTTTTGTTCCTCTTGTTTTCCCTCTAGTCCTTCTTATCTCTCTGAGCTTTTGATCCACTCTGTCTGTGTAAACATTTCGCTGGTTCTGTCTGACTCTTTATTTTACTTTTTTGTTCTCACCAGGTCCCTTTTAGCACCACGAGTTACCCTGCTGGATCTCAAGTCACCAGTCGTCCTTAGCAACTGTCCTTCAGAGTCTTCAAGTGGAAAGAATTCCTGCGCACTTCACCTGATTGCTTCATTCAGATGCGTTGAAGAGGCAGTCAAATCTATGACGTGTTTCCAGATGGTTAGACGTGAAGAATGTGCTTCTTCTTAAATGTTTGGTGGAAAAAATTCACATCTTATTACACAAGCAAATTAGCTACTAAGCTAATTAATTTTCTGCATTATTACATCCCGACAGTCTATTGTTTCAACTCTCAAAAGCCAGTTTTAATTTCTAGTTGTATAATCTGTTAATAAACTAAAATCGTTTGATAAACAAAAACAGCGAGCAACACAAAAGGCAAGTCATTTACATAATCAGAATTCAGTGGCAGTATTCCTCAAATGGGAAACAAAACAGAGTCACAATCAGAACTTAGCAGAGCGAGACGCTGTACCTAATTACTGCAACAGAAGGAAAGGCCTTCCTGGCTGTAAGCTGTTGCGCACACACTTCTAGATGCTCGCAAACTTTCAGATAAACACAACAGAAAGTCAAGTCAAGGATTTTACAATCTTTTTACTCTGTTTTTTACCTCAAATTCTTTAAATATGTAAAAATGCATCGCCACGTCCATAACAGATGACCCATGCATGTTACAGTATGCCAGGCAGCATTCCTTCCCCTGGGTGTAGCTTCAGCTGGTTTCCATGGCAACTGGCATGAAATCCGCCTGACGAGTGGTAATGGCTCAAGAAAAAGTGAGTGTTAATACTAAACTCTTCTCCCTCTGGATCTTATTATAAGCTACGTGTCCTCACCTGCTGTTTTACCTCTAGATCTAAAGTCTGGGTCTAATTTTCTTTCTTATTTTGAAAAAGAGGCAACATACGGTGAGTTACAACAGGGGGCATCGCTCTCATTCTGTCATCACGAGAGCTATTCACTTTCTGGTCGCGTTGTTCAGAACAGCTCTGACCCTTGCAAGTGAATTTTCTATGGATGATTAAAAGAGTTATTGTATCACACGTCACTGGGTTTTTTTTTTCAAATTAAGAATAATTTATTGAAACCATTTTAATTTTAAATTCCACTTAGGACCAAAGTGACAGCAAAAAACTTGTTCTTTAAAGTTGCACAAAATAAGACCATTAGTGTCCGTCTGATCAAATGTTATTACTTTCCTGTTTGATGTTTCTGTTTCAAGACATTTCAACACAATTCTAAACTTTTAAAAATTATTCTGTCCATTTTTGGACCTTCGTGTCCTCTGCTGTTTGAATATGTAGCGTTAACCTGCAAAGCTCGACTCTGGCAGGTCTCACTGTTTTTTTGCTTCTTTTTTTTTTTTCATTTATATAGTAAAAACAAACATGTTTGGTTAATTGGTGACTCTAAACTGGCCCTAGCTGTGAGAGGGTGTATATGGTTGTTTGACTCTCAGTGACTGCTGGAGATAGATACCAGCTCGACCCTGAACAGGATCAAGCGGATGTTTATTTTTCTTTGCCCAAATGATATTAAATTCCCTCCAAAATAAAAATCCTCTGGTCCCAAAAGGCTAAAACCTTGGTTTTATTTTGAAAGTACTTGTTACATAATTTTGGCACCTTGCTGAAGGTAATACTTTTTGTCACCATGACTACCACATTTCAGAAAACTACCAGTGAAGTATTTCTCCATCAGCTTGTGAGCCCTGCAGTTTGCTGTGTGGGCTCACATGAGCTCACAGGTTGAACGCCATAGGCTCCCACACACAACAATAACACGCTTCGAGTGTCAGAGTTTCAAAGGAGGTCGGCCTTGCAGGAGAAACAGCAGAAGAAGAGTTGTGTGGGTCACCGCCTGGAAATTGATGGTCAAAATTTGAGCTGTTGTACCATCTGAGTGGTGATTTACCAGCATGCCACAGATTTCACATGGATTTGGAATTAAACTCTCATTGCAATATGTTATCACACACACACGTAACATGAAGATTAATTTGGCCTCAGTATTGATTAAGTAAAATGAAAAAAGGACACCTTCTGCCTGATAGGCCCCTCAGGCTCAGCGGGGGCAGGGCTGGGATGAAGAGACAATCAGGATTTGTTCAAATCCCTCAGCCAGCAAAGTACCGTAGGTTCACAGAACCAGTTACTATGGTAACTGACCTGCAGTTAACCTTGTAAATCCCATAAATCAACATTAAATCAACATTACAAAATGACATTATGACAGTGTTTACACTAATACATTCTTCTCCCTTGTTTAGATTAAAGTTTATAGAAGGATAAATGTTGTAAATATGTTTCCTGCAATGAGAGAATAAAATGTGTCATAATGTTAATGCGTCATTATGTCCTAACAGTGCTAAAATTCTACAAATGCATGATGCAGAAAAAAGAAATACAGATCAAGATGGATGTAAGGAGTGTTCCAAAAAGTACCGACCCGTCTCTGTGCCTCAGCAAGCGTGCACTGGCCATGAGACTGTACAGACACAAGCACACAGTGTGACACACTGAGCCAAGTTGAGAGCAGCAAGTTGTTGATTATTTTCAGCTCATTTTAAAATAGAAATGCATGATGGTGGAAGGGGCAATGACAACCTCTTAAAACCTCTTTCTGTCTGAGTGTCTGCTCTCATCAACACAGAGACTTACAGAGATCAACACTCACATAATCCTGGATCTCCTCCGTGTTTCCACCGAGCACACAAAATATTAAGAAAACGAATCCGCAACAAGAATTCACACACAGTGATGATGAATCCAGCAAGTGGAATTTAGCATCTAGCCGTGTGTTTTGCAACTAATCCTCGACTCGAGAGCATTTCTCTACCAGCAGAAGACAGAAGGACTCCTGTCTGCTCACTCTTAGATGCAGAAACACTAAAACGTGAAACTCTTACATAAGCATTTGCAATTTGATCAATCAAGGCTCGCGTCCAATCACAGAGGTAGAATAAATGCTTTCTCTCCGAGCCTTTTATTATCCTTATTGTCCCCGAGAGTCCGATGTTTGACGGAGAGAGAGGAGAGCAGAGAGGCCCCCGAGTTGTCTCCTGTTTAGAAAAAAAAGTGTGAGAGAACCTAACCATTAAAATCTGCTGTAGCGCCCACACTCTCACACAGAGACTCTTGTTATTCTAAACTGGGTCAGTGTGAAACTACGGTATCAAAAGTTAGAGGAAGGTAGAAAAAAACTCATTAGAACTCAGCTACACATCCAAGTGTCCTGCTTTACTTCCTCATATATATATATATATATATATATATATATATATATATGTTTGTAGAATTCAATCAGTATGATTAATTACAGTCGCTGCACCTCGTGAGCTGTGCTTCTGTTGATGGACAGTTAGTTTTATTGAACTTGTCAGAGGAAACCTGAACACACTCATGCTCTCTCCATCATTTCAGATTTTTGACCTTTTCTCTCATCTCTTATCAGTCAGTAACCGCGATGGTTTGCAGCTATTTTTCCCTTCTGTAAATGTGTCTTTGTATGTTTTATAAATGGAAGTGGAGCACATGGAGGGGGGGGGATATTGCTATCTCTTTCTGCATCCAGTGAAATCCCCTAAATCGTTAACAGCATGGGTATAATGATGTGAACTGTCTTGTTTAGCCTTCTTTAAATGGTTCGCTTGTGTTTTCAGACACAAAAGTTTCGGCCTGGAGACTCATTTCAACCTGACTTTGCTCTGAGGTTTGGGAAACAAACACAGGAGTCAGAAAACCTCAACTGAAATGAAGCTGAGGCGTGTAAATAAATCAGCACATTTACTAATATATCGTTTTAATTTGTCTTGTGTGACAGCTGTCGATTAGCATTTACTTGACATTGTCAGGGAGAATTCTTTGATCCATACGCAACAGGAAGCCTCTTGGATGTGAATTTTCTTCAAGAAACAAACAAAATAAAACAACTCCAGTTGATTTAAATTCAAGCAAATAGATTTTCTTTTAATATAATCTTTACAGAATTTTGTTTAATTGCTTTTACTGCCTCAATTACATTTTTTAGAGCCAAATTCCTCTAAACACTGAGTTGAATGCAGGCATGTGGGAGGACCTTCCATGCAGGGCTGGGAGCTGCAGGCACATTCAGCAATAATGTTCTACTAAATAATAGCTGGCGCATAAAACTGCTATTGTCTTAGTTTTAGAATGAAACTGTATTTAACTTTCCACAGATTTCTACACGTTGTAAACACTGGCAGGATATCACTTGTTGCTACAAGAGACTTTTATCATGTTGGCAACTGAATACTGGTATTAAAACGCTAAAACTAAATCACATTCTATAAAGTTAAACTTTAAAATATTTAAAAGTGTTAAAAATCAAAAGCGATAGGTTTGTTTTAGATCCTGCTGATCCTGCGTCATCATCAGTCTCACCGCCACGTGTGTTTGCCTTTTGACAAGATGAGATGAGAGTTTTTACTGCTAATCGGACTTTAATGGAAGAAGAAAATGATGGCCAGTCATTGCAAATCATATCTGTCCTCAGTTCTCCCTTTCTGCATCTCCACCTCTCTGCCCCAGTCATTACATTTACTCTATAAATAAAATGCTGGAGCTGTCACACAGGCAAATGGAGCTGCCAGCTTGGGAATTGGTTGCAAGGAGCTGAGAGGAGGTAGGCAGGCAGAAGGAATAACAATAACCCCCAAGATTCATCTCTGCAAAAGTTGGAAGGACGTGAAGACAAGGCGGGGAGACTCGGACAGCCTGTTCTGTGGGCGGTGGACAGCACAGACAGGTACTCATTCATCTATATGACTAAACGTGTCACTGAGCTCTTAACACATATAATCATGTCATCTGCAAGTACTGCCTTCTTTCAAAGTTTGTTCAAGTTTAGACTTTTACTCCTGAACTTTAGATTAGTGGTACAAGAACCAACTCTAAATGTGTGAGAAAGTAATGGTGATTATTAAAGGTGCCCTGTCGCACAAAGTTCATGACTTTGTGGTTATTTCTGAAGTATTAACCTGAAATCAGAAATATTTTATATCTAAAAAGTCTAAAAACTTTATGAAAAACTTTATGAAAAACTAATTTCAAGCTCAGAATAATCTGACGGCTTGTAAATTGACCTTGATTCGTGCCTGTGCTCATTAATATTCATTATGCTAATTCACTGGACTCTGATTGGCTAACAGTTAGCCTATGAGAGCACAGCTTCCTGAATCCCCCCACCCTGCATGCACAACAGCACTACAACTGTCAGAGTAACATATCTCATAACATCCTGCATAAAGTCAAGTTGCAGGAGATTTGAAGCTATTTGTTCTGCAAATCTGGATTTTTTGGGCAAAATGTACATTGTGTAAGTCCAGCTTTAGCAGTAGCACAACAACACTGACTGTCCGCCATGTTTGCTACTGAGTACCTGAGCTAACTTTGCAGGCGTGGTCTCAACAAGCTGATGAATGTTAATGAGTAAAATCTGTGTGATGTCACAATGATAATATTTTCTTCCACTGCCTCATTTTATAAAGAGAAAGAGAAGTTACTGGGCCATTTTCACACCCAGTATTAAACCAGGAACCTGTGGACCTAAAATATTCAACATTAAACTTTTTTTTTATTGGCAGGGTACCTTTAATAATAATCATTAGTGTCCAGGACCTCCCATTAACCAATGCACAGAAACTATTGAATGAATGTAGATATTTTCTTTGGCGCTTGTTCCATCTCTTCAACTATCAACAAGCTTTTGTACTGATATATTTTCAGTGTGTTCAGAATAAAACGTGTCAAATTCCACGATTTGCCCTTCGTTTTTTTCTTTTACTCATTTGAACTCGCAGAATCTTCCCGCAGCAACAAGCTGTGTCAGATTCAAAGCCGAGACAGAACAACATTTGCAGGTTACTCTGCCTCCGGCATCACACCAGCTGAGGTGCAAGAGCAATAAACTCAATGTAATGTAGGCCTGTTTCATCCTGAAAGATGTATTAGTCTGTCTTTTATTTGACTTTCATTTTATGTATCGATCCAGGCAGAACTGTGAATGTGTGTTCATGTGTTTTGGTTCATAAATAATGCCATAAAATGTGAGAAATGACTTGATTTAGTTTTTCTGTCTTAATAATTTTTGCACCAAAGCTCGACACATTTCCATGAAGGCTTCCTGTTTGCCTCTGGCGTGTACGTTACTTGTAATTTGCATGCAATCAGATTGGAACATTGGACCATTTAATCATTCGGATACCTTAGAACGAGAGATCTCCATCTAACAAACTTCTCAGCTGACTCTTGGACTCTTACAGTGTATCATCACTCTTCCCTGCATGTCTTTATGTTAAACCTTGGCTTTAACGGACGGCCAGCAGAGATCTGAGACGACTGGGATAAAGACTCCTGGCTGATAGTTAAGTCTTTCAGCCTCAGCAACACATATGGTGCAAAAGATTGTAAATTAAGCTCCTTCAACATGCTCTATTAATACGGCGAGTGCATAGAGATGATGTGTGGAGCTTAAATCACCGACTGTGACTGCAAGTGTTTAGTTAGCATCACAGCAGAGGAACTAATCTGATTATGTCTTCATTTAATCACACGTACATGTTGTCAAATTTGTCGCAGGCTCAAATCTGGTTTTTTAACTGTCATCCATAAAAGACTGACGCTTTCTGTCTTGATTATGTCATGAATTGTTTTCTTTTCAGGGACTAAACTCCCAGTTTACAGCACATGAGACATCAAAGCATCCAGGTATTCACATACAGACCCAGCAGTTACACTGTGTCCATTTAAGAGTCATGTTTCGGCACATCTGATGGGGTACATGTATGTTTTTATTATCTAGTTGTTTCCAAATGAAAACGTTTGTATCGTCACACCGTCAGGAACTGTGCTGATGTGGAAAGGTCATCATAAAATCCGCAGAAAGTCACAGAAATATGAAGATCCACCTCTCGTTATAGTTCCTGCTCTCCATTAAAGCTTTAATTAACCTTGATTTTATTATACACAGTCTGTAAATGTAGTCTACGCGCCCTTTTCACTCAAGACGCAGAATATTTGGGGGATTTTTATCTATTCTTTATGAATATCTGAATCAAACTTATTCTGTGGGTAAAAACGAAAAGGAAGGTCTTATGATTCGGCCTCAAAATAACCGTCTGCCCACGTGAAACTGTTTCAGATTTTGATATTAATTAGTGAAACGAACCACTAAACGAAGCTCTTCATCTTCAGACTGAGTCGTTGTCTGTGAAGTCTTCTGTGATTTTATGCTCAGCAATTTCTTTTAGTTTTTATTTGCTTCCAGGCACAAAATCTCTGAGAGTCTTTATTGAGCTGCATTTTGTACATTTTGTTTTTGTTTTGTACACAGTGTGTGTGTGTGTCATGAGTTTGATCACAGTATCTGAAGGCTGTTTACTTTGAGTGCATCAGGATTATTATTATGTCTGTCAACGGATGGGAAAACCACCAAAAAGGTGTTTTTTTAAACAAAGCAAAGCAAAGCATTATCATATTGATTGTATTTTGTTTACTGTCACAACCGTCAGCCCACTTGAATTTCAAATGCATAATTTAAGATAGTATGTATGAGAAAAGATGAAAATATGTCAATAAAATGGTCTGACTGACCAAAAAAGAGGAAAAAATAGGAAAATCCAGGATGTAAATGTGAAAAACAATAAAATCCATCTTTTCTTTTTCAGTCATTTTGTCGTTTTCAGAATGAGTTTCAGGATTTTGTCCTAAAACCTTATTCTGGGATACAATTCAACACAATTAGGTCTAAAATACTTCTGATCTCATCACTTCCTGATACACTTAAAATCACCAAAACCAGGACAGAACCTGCTCATGTTCTTCTCATCGTGGACCTGGTTTTATTACCTAGAAACAAAGTGATGCTCTGCATCATCAGCTACAGCTCATCTATAAGAGCTTTGACAGTTATGTTTAGCCTTTTGTGTCTTTCTTGTGATATTAGTGTCCCACTTTGCAAATTTACAGTTAAAATGTTTAAAAACCTGCTGAAACAGGATTCCAAGTTCGTATTAAACTGTTTTTGGAAGTTTTCACAAATTGGCCTTTTTATCTAACAACAATAATCATTTCTTGGTTAACGAGGGTCATGAGTTCATGTGATACATTTTAAAACTTCATGGTGATTCCTTTTTATTATTTTACTTTAGAAACTGGGCATTTTATGTGTTTTTGTTTTTTTCTGCAAAAAAAAACAACAAAAAGATATAATGAAAAAAAATATTACAAATAATAATCATCATAATAATAATAAATTAACATCAAGTTATTTAGTAGCGACAATAAATTTTGACTAAGGCAGTCAACTCTTCTATTTTAGCAGTTTTAAATCTAATTTCACTAATAAAATAACTAAGATTTTTATTTATATTTTCTTGTTTTTGAACAGGCAAATTCCTGTCAGCAAATAAGACCCGAACATCTTAATCTAATAATAACATATTCATTCAATTTGATGCTTCAGTGAAGTGGAAGAGTCCAATGGGAAGAAGTTTAAGACCCAGAAATCAGCTCAGAACTTAAAGTGTAAATATTCCATCCATTGTGTTATCTTCTCTGAACTTATGATCATTTTTAACATGTGTAAATACACATTATTTTCTACCAAAATGTAGATGCAAGCCCTGAGGCTCACATGGAGACAGATCTCATGAGGAGAGACCATCTCTCTCTGGTCGGATTCGACCTGCTGCTTTCTATCAGTTTCTCACACCTTGTGTGGATTTCAAGCATTCATGGTAACTTCACTACTGTGAATAGAATAGAATAGAATAGAATAGAATAGAATAGAATAGAATAGAATAGAATAGAATAGAATAGAATAGAATAGAATAGAAGTGGAAAAGTGCCTACCTGAGGTAACGCAGTGGTTCTATGGTCTCAGCCTCTGCCTCAGCTGAGCTGTGGTTTATCTTATCCATCTGTTCTCACCCAGCACGACTCGACAGACACAAGAAAGGATGAGCTGCTGTGCTCCTCCGGAGGAAAACACTTCCGTTCCTTCTCCCTGACTCTGATTCAATAAATGCCCTGTCTACCTCTCAGCCGGGGAATGCACTGAGAAACCTAAGCAGTCTCCCTCTCTCTGTATTCCTGTCTGCAGCTCTTGATTGGTTCAGATGCTGGAAGGTAATTACTGGCTACAGCCTCGCTCACACACACAGACACACAGAGTGAATCTTGCCCAGATATCCCTGCCTCTCCTCTCTGTCTGTTCCACGCTGCATGTACCCGGCGCGCTCTGTGATAAAGAACCAGTTGGCTGTGTGTGTTTCAGCTGCTCACGCTGAGAAATCCAGCCAATTAAGAATCAAGAGGCACGGTGCACGCACGGCTGATTGGCTCACGCTGCCACAATCACGGACGTTCAGTCATCCAGGGAGCAACACTCGACATCATCTACAAAGACACACAAACACATCTCTCATGCATCTTAAGGACCTATTCAAGCAGCATTAAAAAAAACAAGTAGCAGAGTGAAGAAACACTTGATGTTAGTGCATGAAAAACACTATTTTCTCCTTTTTAAATGACTTATTGGGTTAAAAACAAGTGTCAGGTGGGATGAGCAGGGCTGGAACAGCTCTGAAGGGATGAACCAGTTCTAAAATCTTGTAATCTGACCTAAAGACAATCATCCACTCACACACACACACAGATTTTAATTAGTGGAGAGAACCACCAAACTCTGAACTCCACCACACTCGTTCCTTCCACTTGATTGGGTCATGGTGACAAACAACAGCCTGCTTTCTCCTCCTCTTTTGAGTTGGCTTGTTTTTCTCTCAGCGCTTGGAGCCAAACTAACGCTGCTACAAATCTGCACTTTTCACTCGCAGTCAAAAGAAATAAATGGTCAATTTTCAAAGATACTGTAGATTGGTGCACTCTGTTTGACTTTACAAGATTTAGGCTATCATTTGTAATTATATTCATTATGAAAATAATGATCCAACTTGATTTTTTTCCCTTTTATTTTAACAAAATTATTGTAACTTTGTAATAAGTATAATTACTGTTGTGTTGCATCATCAACCTCCTTGTTAAACATGTGGCATATAAAACAGAATCAAATCTAACACATCCAAATATATTATAATATATTATAAATGGCAAAAAAAAGGTCCTGCTATCATATTGAAATAAAACTGGTTAGTCTGTCTCTGGAGATTTTGCCTTAACTTTTCCTTTTATTATCCAGAGTCTCCTTTTTAATTCAGTATAACAGAGATGATCAGATTTGCTTGTGTAAATGTTATAAATTCCAACAGAAAGAACAGCTGCAGAATACTTCTAAGAATATGTCTGAATTTTGGATTCTTCATGTAGTATAGACTCACTTCACGTTCAGGTTTACTTCAAACTCTCACTCAGACTTTTGCTACTTTCTTTGGTTAATAAATCAATACTTGCTTTCATTTAGTTCTATTATCGTTGTTTTTTTTTCAGATTTCCAGAAAAATTTAAATTTTATTAAATACTATTTCTATGCTGACCTGGTCCTCTAAGTAAGTAAGTAAGTAAAGTTTATTTATAAACGTGCCTTTTGCAGATAGAAATCACAAAGGCCCAAGATATTGTTGTTTCTTTGCCTTTAATCACTTTAGTCAGAGGTCGATTTAGTTCATCACCCACTGATTCAGATTAGACATGTTGGAGCAGAGAAACACCTGAAACATGCAAAGATCAGGATTGAACCCTGGACTCGTGTTTTTGTGCATGTTAGACCAGTGTTTCCCAACCCTGGTCCTCAAGGCACACTGTCCTGCATGTTTTAGATGTGTCCCTGCTCCAACACGGCTGAGTTAAATGAGCAAATTACCTGATAACTTGGCTTTTGTTGTCTGGTATTTTGCTCATTTAACTCAGCTGTGTTGGAGCAAGGAAACATCTAAAACATGCAGGAAAGTGCGCCTTGAGGACCAGGGTTGGGAAACACTGTGTTAGACTAATAAACTTGCTAAATAACAGATGAATTCCAGGACAAATAAATGAAAGTTTGACGAGAGCAGCCAGAGAAAAACACAACCAGGATATTTTCAGCAAAACTGATCAACGATTTTTATTTTTACTGAGAATAAACATCAAATATCACCTACTTGCTTTTTCAACCCTCGTGATTTCAGTGCTCTGCTGCCATCTAGCGTCCATAACAAGCAATCACATTGTTGAATCCTTAGAGTGCAGTAGAAAAGGAGAGAGACAACTTTAATTGGGCTCATATATAAAATTATACATAAAGTAAATATATATATATTTTAAATAGTATATAAAAAATTATATACATATACGATACTATAACTTCATGTCTCTTGCAGCAACAGAGAACAGGAGCTCTGCTGCCTTATCAAGGCTAATAAACACGCATCACAGCCATAACAAGGGGTTAAAATTAGTTTATTTGATAGAGCAGAAAATAAATCCCAGAAAACAAATTATTTCTCATACACTGTTGTCCATTTGCACAACAATGTGGGACAAACAAACAAATGGAATGGTGATATCGTGGCCAAACAGCAGCAGCAGGAAGTAGTCAGGATAGCACAGGGGTTACACTTAGCAGGGCACAAAAGAAGATGGGCTCATTCCAGATTGCTCAGTTATTAGTTTCTTTTTGCCTCCATAAGACACATGAGCTGCTACTTTATTTATTTTTGCAAGTCAGGAATGTAGCAACAATCTGGAAAATCTAATAGTAGAAACAAGAAATCCCATTTCAAACTCCATGTGCTTGTATTTCTATAAGAGACTTATTTGTTTTGATGCAGTTTTATCTGAAACCCAGTGGCACAGTGAACGTCATCACATAACGCAACGCAGCATCTCTGAGTACGAAACATCACCAAAAAAAAAAATCTAAACAAAAATTTAAATCAGAGTTTTAAGAACGTAGTCTGGATAAAACACCAATCTGTTCAACTCTGTGAGATTCCAGCATGAACGCTGAAATCTGGAGTGATGGAGCATCAAAACATGATGAAATGAGCTCTGAATATGAGATTACAAACTAAATCGACAGGATTTTGTGAAAACAAAGAGCCAGAGAGGTCTGTCACTTATCAGTCTGTAGCTTTTTAATCTAAAAGTTGCAAAACAGCATGATCAATAAAACTGAACAGGTCCGTTCTGTATCTTCCCCTCTGACGTTTTCCAAAAGGAATGAGCAGGTTAACGGGTTTAATTAGACCGTCGGACATGATTAAGTCACAGTTCCGGTCCAAACCCACAGACAATAGGAAATGCTTTTAATAAGAAGGGAACACTGTACTTCTGTAGCTTATCCTGTGCTGCTGCAACCTGATAAAACACACCGTAGCTGGTGTGGAAGGCAGACGCAGCTCAACTTTGCTTTTTTTCTTTTATAGAACTACATTCTGAAAACTGTCCAGCTTCACTCAGATCAATCTGCAGGTTGCATGAGAGCCACATGAAGAGAAAACACATTTAAACTGATACCAGTTCAAACATAGGGCCTGTGTCTTTACTATCCCTATAAATAAATTCAGTTTGTCTATAGAAGGAAAAAAAAAAAAAAAGCACAACAACCTAATGACTAAAAAGCAAAATGTCAGTAATATGACATTCCTTACACCCGCTCCGTTTAGCATGAAGTCATGTTTATATCCAGAGAGGGTTCAAATAATCTAGAAACCTTCTAGCAGAAGGGATTCCATTTGGGCTCCACTAGTTCTTTGGAAGGTTTTTTTTTTTTTTTTTAAACAAATATTCATTAAGAATAGTCCTCCAAACATCAGCTCTGTGTTTTTAAACATGAGTCGGTGAAACCTTAAACTTTATTCTTTCCTCTTAATCTTAGCACAAAAAAAAAAGAGGGTATTTTAAAAGGAGGAACCCAGCAGATGTAAAACCACCTCAACAGTAACATTAGCCTTTAAAGTTTGACCTCGACAACAGGTCGCTTCCAAAGTGTCGGGGAGCACAAGAGTCCAAACACGGGACTTACAAGAAGAGAAGACGAAATCCGAACATTCAGCCATACAAAATAATCCGACACACGTCGACTTCTCCGATATACACGCTGAAGGTCGCTGAGAAGAGGCAGTCTGTGTGCAGATAGAAATCCTTTTGTTTTTTTGTTTTTTTTGTACTTTTCTACAGTCCTTTTTTTTTTGTTTGTTTGTTTAAATCTTATTTTTGCAAAGCTGTAGCAGTTAATATTTTACGGATGGTCCTCAAAACTCAACAATTCGTGTGATGAGTGTCTGGGATTAGGTTGAGTCAGGCCGCCACCACGCGGGGCCTGAGTCCGAGTGGCTCAAACTGGAGAGGGCGGGACGTGAGGCTGACGGCGATCAGTCCTGATCCCCGACTGTTCCGGGAGCAGCGAGACATCAGGGAATTCTGTGGCAACTTCCTCTTGGTGAAACGGGAAAGTTCAAGCAATAATCAGAAAAGGAGAGGCTGGAGAAGTGTGGAAATCTCACACTAACCCTTAAATGAGGGACCCACAATTTTATTAACATGTTTCCTGTATCTCTTAAGTCATTAAGCACAACTCCAGTTAGGAAAGGATTCATGAGGCTGGTAGTGTAGGGATCTGGAGACGAGGTGCAGGTAGGCCTCTATTCAACAGGAGCAGGATAAACAAAACAAACAAACAAACAAACAAACAAACAGTATTCTGCCTGATGGGACAGAGTCCATAGAAAAGATCTGAGTGATAATGAGAATGGCCGTTATTGATATTCATAAAAGCTAATAGTCGTGGCGTCAGTAAGGAGTAAGATTGCATTATTTCCATGTGTTTGCAGCTTGGGAGATGGAACGAGAAGGAATCATGTCCAGCAGATATTCCCGCTGACGCTCAACAGAAGATGTGCTCTTATGAGCCGACAAGCTGGGGTTCACGTAGGCCATGGTCACTCCTGTCAGGAAACAAACACAGTGTCAATGTGGTAGAACTTTTACATACATTTATATGTTAGAATAACATTTCACAACAGTAAAAACTGCTCTGCTTTGGATACAGAGTCCAATCTATTAGATTCACTTCTTGGAGTCTCTTTTTAACATTTATCTACCTGCATTTCCACTCTGCTTCCTCCAGGCTGCCATGCTGCCTTGGTTACCGCTGCTGCCAGAGCTGACCTTTGCCCCCTGCTGCAGGGAAAGAGCAACGTGCTTCCCTGATCTACTGCCGAGTGCGGCTGCATTCTGCAGCTGAGTGGAGGTAAAGGAGTGGGCCATGCCGCGAGAGCTCACTGCAGACTGGAGGTTGTGTGACAGATGACTCTGTACAAAGACACAAGGTGGGAAAGTGTTGGTGGGAACGGACGTCGACAGGACGACAGTTTTAAACAGCAGCATCAACACTGGGATGATAACCTTCTGTGCTGACCTGTTTGATGGAGTGGTGTGCAGCCACAGATCTGTGCTGCATGTCAGCCCTGACCTGCTTGTACTGCTGGGACACCAACACCTCGCTCTTAGACAGGGAGGGAGAAGAGGACGAGGTGGTTTTAGAGCCAGAGGAAGAGGAGGAGGCTGCCTGCTGGAGGATGCGCTGCTCGATCTCCTGCTCCTGTTGGAGTGCCTTTACGAAGGCTGCCTTCAGACGATTGGTGTGCTCAGCTTTCAGGGCCTTTTTCTGATTGGACGACATGCACTGGTCACAGAGGACGGTGCCAGCCTTCTCCTTTCTCCAGCGGGAGGTAAAGTCCGTCTTGCACTGGGCACAGGTGAACGGCTCTTTGGGAACAGAGCCGGCCAGTGCAGCAGTTGGACCCAGATTACCTGCACAAGAGACACAGTCATCAACAAGATCAGAAACCTGTTTTATTTTACATTTAGATACTAAAGTGCTAACGTTTTACCCACCCCTGCCATGCATCTCCAGGAGTTTCTGCACCACCTCCTCCAACCCCAACAAGTAGATGAACTCATTATTGGCTGCGGAGGGCAGGAAGTTGAACTCCGGAGCAGGAGGTTTGGGTGGTGGAATCTCTAGCAGCGTCTTCTCCAGCTGTTTACGCAGCGCTAGTTTAGCAGCTGCCTGTCTGCTGGCTGGTGAGTCATTGATGCTGGAGTTTGGTGAGACTGAAGAGCCTTTAAGGCTTGTTGAAGAAGTCTAAAAACACGTTACAAAGTTTAGAAACGTGACAAAAAACAGAAATTCAACACAGTGAAAGTGGGATGAGGGATAAATCACCGTGTACCTGAGGGATGTTGACCATGACGTTGCTATTGGTCACGTTAGCAACTCGAATGAGTCCCTGCTGAATGATCCTCTGGCCCTGGACCTGAACATTGGGCACAGAAGCCCTGGGAGCCAGTAACAGTGGAGGAGGGCCCGAGCCGCTGTGCTGCTGATGCTGACGTAAGCTCGCTATCTGCTGGGGAGTCACTGCAATCGGCTGATGGATGCACACACACAGATCACATGCAACTTTACATACATGTAATAATTGAAAATAACATGTGATCACGGATCAAACACTAACCTGGGCTCCTCGGACCAGAGGCGGCATGACAATCTGAGAGTTGTGTTTGGACGGGGCGTGTTGCCCACCCCGCACTAAGGGTGGGGGGATCACCGTGCCGGAGCTGCGACCTGTCACCTGCAGCCACATCAATCCAAATTCTTTTCATTACTCCAAAACAAGCAGTAATTTAGACAAAGTGCACACTGACTGTGTGATAACACATTCATCTTTATGGAGGAAGGTTTTCTACCTGAAGAGCTCCTTTATTTGATGTCATGTTTCCTCTGACCAGAGGTGGGGGCGTGGCCACAGAGCCAGTCGGCTGTAACAAACAGAGCATTGATATGAATTTTACATGTTGATGCATTAGTTTCATTTCACACCACAAAAACTGATACAATATAAATAGATTTAAAATGCAACGAAGCGTTTGCTTTTATTCCATTAAGAGTCACTAATGGGTGATAATGAGAATGTTTGTTTTGATAAAGGAAACATCAAATTTTACGAGGCTATTACACTGCGAACATTTCAGAACACTGGTCACCTTCTGCACGGTGCTCTCCTTCTGGATCTGACTCTGCCGTAGCTTTTTGAGGAGGACGAGTTTGGCCTCTTGGAGTCTGAGCTCCTCCTTCAGCTGCTTTATGACGCGCTCTCGTTCTTCAGGTGAACTCTTCTGCAGATACAAAAAAAAAAAAGGCAATTCAGGAGAATTACATTTGTGATGACCTGTTAATAAATGTAAAGTTTCTCTTAAAAGAATTTTCTTTTTTCCCACAGGAGTATTTTAAGAGTGTAAAACACTTGCTTGAAGAGTTTCCTACCATGAGCTTCTCTGTGTCCGTCTTTGTGAAGCAGTGGCCGTTCATGAGGGGACTGGATGGCTCGTTGTCTGATAACACAATCACATCATCTGGGGAAGGCGGCTGTCGCTCCTTCTTTATATCACTAACGGGAGAAGATGGTCATCGTTAAGAGAGTTGGCATTTTGTTATCTGCTGATGTACAACAACAAAGTCCTGTCAAGTCGTAGTTTTGTTCTTTAGCCAGTAGATGGCAGCACATACCAACGATTCTGTCATTCCTGTAGTGAGAATATGTGCTGACACACACACACACACA